>CM055730.1:12562266-12614766 GCA_029465975.1 Dallia pectoralis | reverse complement strand
ATATTGCACATTATGAAATGCCACATTTTAGGCTATGTTAGGCATAAGTGTAATATATAGTGGAGATAACAATGCGCTTCCATGTCCCTGATGCTTTTTTTTACAGCAGCGGTCCTCAGTTTACTTTAGATTTATAGATAAGGGTACAAGATAAGAATTGAGCTGTCAGAGTAGCCTTTCGTTTCAGCCATTTCGATTTGATTTTATTATACATGGTAACAGTTAAAGGTCCACTTCACAGAAATCTCATTTATTTGTATTTTTACCAAAAGTGAAGCCAAAATCACATATATATATTGGTGGTGCCCCAAGAATGACCCAGAGACACCTTACATGTGCTACAGGGTAGGTGAGCGTTGTATATTCATACTTTTAAGTATCAAAAGCTAACGAAAGCAATGCAAAAGCTTGCTACGGTTAAGATTAGTTAAGGTGTAGAGCAGCCACGGCGCTACCATTGGCCCACCCATTTTAGGTCCGGGCCCGCCCATTTTGACCCAGGCCTAGTGAGTAGTGAGTGTTTTTCATTCTAGCAGTTCGTCCAATAAGCAGCCCGAGGAAAGCTTCGAGTGAAAGCTTCTCAGCCAGTCAGCCGCTTCTACCCCGCGTGTCCTCAGTGACGCAGAAAAGGGCTGAAACTGAGATTTCTTTTGGCAACCAGTTTTCTGGAGGCCCACCTACAATCAAAATCCTGGCGCCGCTAGTGGTGTAGAGTACCTGTTAGTGTGGACTGACTATCCAAACAAAGTGTTAACAGAATTGTACACATCACATCCTAAGAGAAAATACACAGCAAAATGTGTTATTCATTATTGGAACTGGCCATTAGGTATCCTCTGGACAATATGTCATTAAGGTGTCTGTATCGGAAGTCACCAAGGTCAAGAAAGCAGTAGGGCCTGGTGTCATGTTACTGCCAGGGATGTCTCTGACAGGGATGGCTGTAAATACGGCTGTGGCTTCAGGCTCATAATGATAATTAGCATCTCACGTTACCATCTCGGCTATATGGAGCTCTGATAAGATAGCATTAATGGGAAATACAGATGAGCCCCAATCGATGAACCAATGAGCTTAACACAAGCCACAGGACAATCAGCAATCAACTGCCACATTAATACCAACTTAATACCAGAGCAAATGTGCCATATTCAGATGACTGCTATAATTAATACATGTGTTTATGTTGAATTATATATGTATTTCATAGTGAATGCATATATTAACTTTCATTCATTAAATATATATTTAATTGTGCATAAGTGCCATATTCAGATGACTACCATAATTAATACATGTGGTTATGTTGAATTATATATGTAGTTCATAGTGAATGCATATATTAACTTTCATTCATTAACTATATATTTAATTGTGCATGAGTGCCATATTCAGATGAATGCCATAATTAATACACGTGTTTATGTTGAATTATATATGTATTTCATAGTGAATGCATATATTAACTTTCATTCATTAACTATATATTTAATTGTGCATAATTGCCATATTCAGATGACTGCCATAATTAATACATGTGGTTATGTTGAATTATATATGTATTTCATAGTGAATGCATGTATACATTTTCATTCATCAACTATATATTTAATTTAATATTTAAGTTTTTTGACTTTCCCAATATCTGTGTGTTTAAGAAGAGTGTGCCCATAGATGCCATGTAACGTCAGGAAGTGCACGTCCAGTAAAAATAGACCTGGGGAAAACCAGTACTTGGTTGATCTGTATTTCTGCGTGACCCTGAGGACTGTGATAATCCAATAATAATAAAAAGTCATTAATTATACGCCCTCATCTGTAACATCAGCATCATGGGAATTGGTTAATACATTCAATTCAATATTTAATTATTTCAGAATATGGCACATTTAGTCTTCCATAGTCCTATACCTTAATTATTAGTTCAAATGTTTTTTTCTTCAGGGCTATTAGAGGACGCTTACAGTGTGTCAATTAGCCAAGCATGCATTACG
Organism: Dallia pectoralis; assembly: GCA_029465975.1. Lineage (NCBI taxonomy): Eukaryota > Metazoa > Chordata > Actinopteri > Esociformes > Umbridae > Dallia > Dallia pectoralis. The sequence continues at coordinate 12,612,772 of CM055730.1, read as the reverse complement.
GACTCCATATATTCCATCAGTTTTCAGCGCCGCTTTATCACAACACTGAATGTGACAGTCATCTTAAAATATCACCACTAAAGTCGACTTCAATTTTATGGACCATAAGATTAAACCATGAATATTTTGTACGGCTGTCTCAGTTTTAAGGCAATTCGAAATAATTGATGGCGACACTGCGAACCTCACGGATCATTAAATATTATATTTTTGCAAAACACATTTCATAATAGTTTATTCTCAATGTCCTATCAAGACTTTACGCCTTAAAGGGACAGCCTAGGTGTTTGAGAGATATTTAACATGCCAACGTTTGATCGAGACACCAAAGTATAAAATCCACAGAAATCATTGCACTACACCATGGATATTCTTGAGGGCGGAATTGGAACCACACAACGATCTATTTAACACCGCTGATCAAATAATTCCTACACCCACAACTGAGTCATTGTAATTATATGCAAGAATTTAGTCCAGGACTATAATTGTCTTCCTAGGAAGTGGAACATGCTATCTATCTCAAGATAATGAGCATTTTCTCTTCATTTACAAAACAACTTACACATTCTTAATACAAACTAATTATTGCAGTAGTGTGTTGCTTTATCAATGCAATATGAAACATAGGGGTACTGGGGGTCCCGCTGTGACTGCGATGCCTTCAGTTGTTCACATCGTTACATTTCAATTTGATTACGCCGAATCGCATTAAAAACAATCACGTGTGGCCATGGAGCCCTTTTCCAAGACAGAAAAACAACTATGTAGGCACAAAAAATGTCTTTCAAATTTTTTTTACAGTCGAGACAAGGCCTATTACCTCAATGGAAGACATTACCCCCCACCCATCACATTTAAATTCATAAATAGTCTTTGCAAGGAGGGGATAAGTTAAGTTGGGTTTTGGCCTTTACTGCTGACGAAGCCTTACCTGGATCTTGATTGGCCAGGAGAAGTTGCTGACATAGACGTAGAACGTGATGTTGGAGTTGACACGGAAATTGAACTTTTCACAGGAGAAGCTGTCTCTGTGCTCGTGGATATTGGTCCTGGTCACGATGACCGCCTCCTCCCCGGAGATGGTGCCAGCTAGGGATCAGAGGTGGCAAATGGTGTTTTTCATCAAGAGAGTACACCAGGAGATCGGTGAAAATAAAACACAAAGCACCATTGTTTCGAGACATCTTATGTTCTGCTCTCTCCAGCGCTGTATCCAATTGAGATTTAAATAAATAAGCATTCTGGGAGATTAGAGTTCTTCTTTTCATTGAAAAGGGACACTAGTGGATATTTGAAATGGTCCATATTGAAGATATTATTGAGAACACTGCCGTAAGAGGGAAGACCATAGGACAGATAATATAAAAGATGACCACAACCACTTTATCAATGCCATAACACAGACTCACTCCTCTATATTTAAGCTGTGAAGTTTTCACAGAAATGAAGCAGAAAAAAACGTTTCTGGGCCTTTATCACTGGCACCATCTGGGGAAAGTTTTATCTTAATTGAAATCATAGAAAACAAAACAAAATTCTCCAACGCTATAATTCAAATAGCCCCACTAAACATTTTCCAGAGGGGTACTTCGCTAGATAAATTCTTGCCTAATGAAGGACACTCGACCAGATGCACAAAAGATGTTTACCCTCTGGGTAAGATGACAAACAGAGAGAACGACTTTATACAGATCTTTTATACGTTTTACTATCCTTGGTGAAGTGTACAGTGGCTGTTCTATAATGGACTCTGTATTGCAGGCTGGTTTGTGAATTACAATGAATGGACATATCAAAGAAAACTTGTCAATCAGGCAGAATAAAATCGGCTAACTGCACAGACAGCCAATGATCATCTTAGACGAGCTACCTGTGGATCCAATTGACCAGGTGATGTTAAGGTTGAAGTTGTTGGATGCATTGATCGACATGTCCAGGTTCTTGTTGCTCTGTAAAATATCACCATAGAAGGAGGTATATATATAAAGATTCCAAAGACATTGATATTTGTAAAAGTTAAAGATTGACTGCGGGAATTTTTTTTGGCATTATCTTGCATTTAGCATCATCATCACCATCATCATAATCATCATCACCATCATCATAATCATCATCATCATCATCATCATCATCATCACCATCATCATAATCATCATCACCATCATCATAATCATCATCACCATCATCATAATCATCATCACCATCATCATAATCATCATCACCATCATCATAATCATCATCACCATCATCATAATCATCATCACCATCATCACCATCATCATCACCATCATCATAATCATCATCACCATCATCATCATCATCATCTCCATCATCACCATCATAATCATCATCACCATCATCATAATCATCATCATCATCATCTCTATCATCATCACCATCATCATCATCTCCATCATCATCATAAGCTTTTTACTCACATAGTATTTCAACTCAAAATCAAATGATCAAATATACCTCGTAGATTAACTATAACTCAAAGAAGCAGTCCTCGTCTGTCTGTCAACATTATGATATCTTTGTTTTGATAATCAATGTATTAAAAACACCATTGTTGGGCAACAATCGACAATCTGGGCCAGGAGGACCTGACACCCTCCTGTGGTGACTGACTGACCTGTTCAGGAGTGGCCATGAAGTTGATGGCTGTGTAATGACGGTCATCCTCCTGGAGAAGACTGAAGGTGAACTGGTAGTCAATCAGTAGGTTGTCTACAAGGAAACAGATACAAACAGCAGATCAGGAACACAGTCAGAGAAACCACAAGTCCAACCGAAAGGACTCAGAGAAGCCGATAAAGCAGTAGCCTGTGGTGACTTAGGTGAACGGCTAACATAAAGGATTCACTGGGATTCTGTTATATCACAGTTCTATTTTAAAACTGTCGTCCGATTCAATGACAGGGCCTGATTGTCTGAGCCACAGGGGCTGTATTGCTGGGATTAGGAATACATTTAACATTTGGACCTCGGCGGGAATCTAGACCGGTCACCTTGTCTGTATCTATTCAGAAATAAGCCCTTACATTTATTTGAGGACACTGTCTGGGAGAAGCCTTGTGGGAGACTGTCTCAGCAGGTCTTGTTTTAATAGCAACTCCTACATATCGTTACGAACTCTTGAGAGGAGTTCCATTTCAAACAGGGAAAAAACGGAACTCTGCCATTTAGGGCTATTAAGAGCCTCCAGGTTTTCATTCTTTTGATCAGGCAAAAGCAGGCCAGTCATGTGCACTGTCTGCGCAATCAATGACTCTACCTGATCAATTGATTGCCACAGAGCCTTGAAACCAGAACAAGAGCTATTCACACGGTGGCCATAACAAGGGAACTAGAATCCTGAAAAAGGTTCAGCGATGACAGACGAATGCAGTGTCACTCTTTCGGAAGTTCACACTGTGTAACCCGTTTTTTACACATTTAATGGCTTTGATGAACTGCTGGTATCCAACCAATTGCCTTGTTGAGAATCAACCACCAGAAGGTATGATTATATTGCCGAAAGTAGTTAAAAAGGCGCGAAGACCCAATTTAAATAATTGCGTAAAAATAAAGGACAATTTGCGAAAACCAATCAAATACTCTAATTTGCGGGAGCTTATCAGGCAGCATTAATCAGACATAAGCAAACATGTGCTGCTAAAGGAATGCTTAACCCCCAGCACATATCCTGAGATGCACTGTGTTTGTCTTCAAATTGATTAAAGGTTCTCTGGACTGAATGACCAGCTCAGAAATAAGAGAGGTTGAAGGTTTTGAAAGGCCGTCAGCATTGGTCAAGCTTCACATGGCTACACCAATCGAACAGGGCTAAACATAAGTCAATGGCTGTTCAATAACATTTGGTACAGATGTAGTTCAGTGCCAGTGATTGTTGGATGTGCCAAACGCTGCAACAGACAGAATTCACCTCAGGCATGTTGACTAACATCCAACACAATCCAGTAGATGTAGCCACCAGAGTTGCAGCTCCATTAGGTCCATCACAAATGTCCCCAAAACTCAGGAAGGAGGAGCTAAAACAATGATTCTGGAGGCTAGGCGAGGCAGTAATCAGCGTTACAATACATGTTTGTCTTTGTTCCATCTTAGCAACGAAAAACTAATCCTGGCTAGCAGAGAACTTAATTTAATTTCCTTTCAACTGAAATGTCAAGCCAGAGCAAGACAAAAGGAAATTACGCTCGACAAACCGTTGCATATTGTTCAGCCGCCACGGCGAGTTATAGGAATTAGCAGATATCAGATCAAAGCCAATGTGTGTCTCTCGCTCCTCCGCTCGGGGCGGTGTTTGTTGTTTACACCGTACGAGACTTCAGTACATATCGGACTGTCTGTTTCACATCCTCTGTAAAGGGGACAGTGTAGTTCAGAACGCCGCTAGGTTTCAATTGGTATTAACAGCAACACAGGTAAAATAACCTTATTTGAAGAGTTATTTAACCATGTTTACAGAGGTAACACTATCAATTGGTGTAGTCGAGTTCTGTGTGTTGTTGCGCACATGTGTCTGCAACAGAAACAGATGCATCAGAGACAGACAGCCCGGTTTGGCTGCTTAGCGAGATTTAAAATAACCCAGTTCATGATAGAATATACAAACACAACTGTAACGCAAATTGAAAGCTAGCATCATGATGTGTTTATACTGGATCGAGCTTGTGTTTACATTTTCCCGTGTTCAGAAAAAAACATTTTGTTTCTTAGCTAAGAGGATGTTGCTCGAACAATTGGCAGTATTCCAGAACATAATTCTAACCACCGTATTGGCTCTAATCCTCTTTTAAGAAGAGGATGGTAATTTGATCCAGACGATGCCATTGAATTGGCTTTGTATTCAACATCGTACTGGTTTCACTCGTCATTTTCTTTTACCGCTGCTATCTTCTACAGTTTCAAGCACAACCCTCGATTGCGATTTTATATAACAGTCAAAAGTGTGTCCAAACTTTTCACTGATAATATCTATATATTGCCCGTGATGTGACATATTTGCAGGCCAAAAACAAAAACATGGTCAATCTAAAAGCATTCCGGCTTGGTATCAGTGACAAAAGTGAGTGTGTGTGTGCCCGTGAGCTAACAAACATGCATGCCTGTGTGTGTGTGTGTGTGTGTGTGTGTGTCTGTGTTTTTTTTGCAGAGAACATGTGTGTGACTTCACAGATAAGGGAAGTGGGAGACTTGTCAAGTCACGCCATCGTTTCAACATATTTTTATGTTACATTTCATGCCCGATAACATTTTTGCGACTGTGGTGCAAAAGCTCAGTGTGTAAATTAAAACACCTATTCGAGAAATAATAAAACAATTTACAAACTAAATTACATGCATGAGAACATGCTCATTTGGGACAGATTTTATTGTTCCAATAACGGCGGTGAAATCATTGATGAGTCACGGTATTATCATAATGTTTAATTTAGAAGTCATTTAGAAGTCTGCTTCCAAGTTGACACAAGCATGAGCCTTATTCAACAACCATTATATAGGAACCACTTGGATATTTCATTCTCAGGTGTTTTTTTTTTTGCTTTTGACACAGCACTTAGCTAAAATCTCCCCTTCCACCACAAAGTTTGTCAAACATTTCCGACATGTGGTGTCATTTCTCTGTGGGTCCATGTCTGTCCTCTGCCATTCATTATCCGAGCTTTCCTGTGACGCCTGGCTATTTATACTGTTGCTAGCTGCCACTACCGACAACTGCCTCACTAATCGGAAAAATTTGAATTCTACCCAGAATATATTTTTGGTGACTTTCTACACCCGTGTCGGATTGCATTCGCGCTTAAAACAAACTGTGCCAGAGTTTTCAGTTAAAGCGGGACAAAAAACTCGTTCAAGGCGAAAATGTTAGGTCATTTAATCGACGACCAAGTGTGATTTGGTGGGTAGTGTGGCTGGTAGTGTGTCTGGTAGTGTGTCTGGTAGTGTGTCTGGTAGTGTGGCCGGTAGTGTGGCCGGTAGTGTGGCCGGTAGTGTGGCCGGTAGTGTGTATGGTAGTGTGTATGGTAGTGTGTATGGTAGTGTGTCTGGTAGTGTGTCTGGTAGTGTGTCTGGTAGTGTGGCCGGTAGTGTGTATGGTAGTGTGTATGGTAGTGTGTCTGGTAGTGTGTCTGGTAGTGTGGCCGGTAGTGTGGCCGGTAGTGTGTATGGTAGTGTGTCTGGTAGTGTGGCCGGTAGTTTGTATGGTAGTGTGTATGGTAGTGTGTCTGGTAGTGTGTCTGGTAGTGTGTCTGGTAGTGTGGCCGGTAGTGTGGCCGGTAGTGTGGCCGGTAGAGTGTATGGTAGTGTGTCTGGTAGTGTGGCCGGTAGTGTGGCCGGTAGTGTGGCCGGTAGTGTGGCCGGTGGTGTGGCCGGTGGTGTGGCCGGTGGTGTGGCCGGTGGTGTGGCCGGTGGTGTGGCCGGTGGTGTGTATGGTAGTGTGGCCGGTAGTGTGGCCGGTGGTGTGGCTGGTGGTGTGGCCGGTGGTGTGGCCGGTGGTGTGGCCGGTGGTGTGGCCGGTGGTGTGTCTGGTAGTGTGTATGGTAGTGTGGCCGGTAGAGTGGCCGGTAGAGTGTATGGTAGTGTGGCCGGTAGTGTGGCCGGTGGTGTGGCCGGTAGTGTGGCCGGTGGTGTGGCCGGTAGTGTGGCCGGTGGTGTGGCCGGTGGTGTGGCCGGTAGTGTGGCCGGTAGTGTGGCCGGTGGTGTGGCTGGTAGTGTGGCCGGTGGTGTGGCTGGTAGTGTGGCCGGTGGTGTGGCCGGTAGTGTGGCCGGTAGTGTGGCCGGTAGTGTGGCCGGTGGTGTGGCTGGTAGTGTGGCCGGTGGTGTGGCTGGTAGTGTGGCCGGTGGTGTGGCTGGTAGTGTGGCCGGTGGTGTGGCTGGTAGTGTGGCCGGTGGTGTGGCTGGTAGTGTGGCCGGTGGTGTGGCCGGTGGTGTGGCCGGTAGTGTGGCCGGTAGTGTGGCCGGTAGTGTGGCCGGTGGTGTGGCTGGTAGTGTGGCCGGTGGTGTGGCCGGTAGTGTGGCCGGTAGTGTGGCCGGTAGTGTGGCCGGTGGTGTGGCCGGTGGTGTGGCCGGTGGTGTGGCTGGTAGTGTGGCCGGTGGTGTGGCTGGTAGTGTGGCCGGTGGTGTGGCTGGTGGTGTGGCCGGTGGTGTGGCTGGTAGTGTGGCCGGTGGTGTGGCTGGTAGTGTGGCCGGTGGTGTAGCCGGTGGTGTGGCCGGTAGTGTGGCCGGTGGTGTGGCTGGTGGGACACACACAGTGGCTCATTGTCATTAGGCCTTCTAGCTGACACTGATCCACTGTGAGGGCAACTCATTAACCACACTGGTCCGTTCAGACACTGATGACCATAAGCACTGGCATGATCAGAGTCCAGTGGGATGTGATCTGATGTCATGTGAGTTGAACCACAGCCTCCACAGTGCTGCTCCTCTAACTGACCTACACCAGCATCCAGTGCCGACATGCCATTGTGAGCGGGCCTGAGGCTGCCATGCCCACACTGCAGTGCCCACACTTACACGCCACCTTGCCCATACACACAAAATAAAGCACAAGGTTGAATCATATGATATACTGGTGTCCATAAGGGGGAATTGTTTTAGGTGGCCTGTTGCATTATCTAAAGTACTATAATGGAATAATGTAGTCTTTATCGCATTGTTACGACACTGAAATTCTCTAGGGATTTCATTATCCATATATGATTACATAAATGAATCTTAGCATATAAAACAGTAGCTTTTATTATTTTCATTATTGTGTTTTTTTGCGTGGTATTAATGTCGTACAGAAGCAATGAACTGTATCATATAAGCTACTTTGAGAATACAAGTATGTATAATTTGTCAAACAAAATGATCTGTTAAGAATTAATCCAAATATAAATGGAAAAATCTTAGTAAATATACTTTAATAATACGCATACTAATAAATGTACTTTTCAAGCAACATGCCCAGTGTAGTTTACCTGTGGCACACACGTAATGTGTCCCGTTCATTTATCATGGGAAACATCTCCCTAAATGGCACCACTGATAATTGGTTCTAACAGTGACCTTGGCTCAGCGTGATCCAGGTTCGAGAAGGAGAAATCAGGCAGGTTATTCCGCGGCTTATCATGTTCTGGAAACTATTTGTGACAGTCCAGCCATACGAGAGCTGAGCTGAAAGCTAAACAGTGTTTCCTCTCAAAAATGTGTTCATGAGATTTCCTGCCGTTTAGGTTTGTGGAACATCTTTCAGAGCACACATGACCTGGACTCTCTGTTGGAGAGTTGAAAAATATATAAATATCGTTACATCTACATAGAATATAACACATAAAGGTGACAAATACTTGATTAATTTGCTTTTTAGAAAGGTGATATGAGGAGCTGTGAGGAGTTAACCAGTAAATTAAAAGCACCGGATAATGTTCATCGCACTACTTAAAAAACTCTCTAATCTTTAAAACGCAGGATTTTGTCTGGTGCATACATTAGTGTTGATAGTACTGTTAACTGTAATACATTAGTGTTGATAGTACTGTTAACTGTAATACATTAGTGTTGTTAGTACTGTTAACTGTAATACATTAGTGTTGATAGTACTGTTAACTGTAACACATTAGTGTTGATAGTACTGTTAACTGTAATACATTAGTGTTGTTAGTACTGTTAACTGTAATACATTAGTGTTGATAGTACTGTTAACTGTAATACATTAGTGTTGCTAGTACTGTCAACTGTGCAGTTGGTAGCTCGGTGGTAGAGTGCATGCTTTGGGTCTATGACGTCCTGGGTTCAAATCCCAGCTGCTCCCCAGGTCGCTGTTGCGAAATTGAGAAATTGTCGGTTAAATAAAAATTAATATTTTTATAGTGTTGATAATTCAAACATGCTGAGACTGTGTAATTTAGGAGGATTGGAACCAATATGAATAATATTTGTATAGCAGTGTAGTAGTAGTACTAATAGAGGTGGTAGTGGTACTAATAGTAGTAGTACTGGTGGTGGTGGTGGGTAGTGACAGTACTAGTAGTAGTATAGGTAGCAGTAGTGGTAGTAGTAAAAGTAGTTGTAATATCCCGATTAATAAAACATCTCCACATAACTGACATTAATGGGGGTTTAATAATTACCATGTAATGAGCCTGCAAAGTAAACATCAATCTCCTTAAAGTGACGATGTCACACTCAGTTGCCCTAGGGTGGCGGGTACCACACTTCCGTCTCCCTGATTCACTAGACATAATTGGCCCAATTTGTATCAATAACCTACACATCCAGCAAAACCATAAAGGAAATACCAGAGAAATGGCATGACTCATTATAGGTTATAGGTCTCTATCAAAACGTCATGAAAAGAACAAACCATTCAAACTGGATTGGTTATGACATGCTTGGATTTCTTTAAGTAGCAATAAACTGGGACTCAACCTTTGGTCCTGGGGTTATATACGCTTTTTATTGTGTTTTTGTGGGAATATGGAAAGCACTATCAATCATCACACATGGCCGTACTTTAGTCGTTCAGGTGAACAACAGCAGCTCTGATGATAACCTTGCTTATTATGGATATTTTAAAATGCCATGCAGGATAAAATCAGTCACATTTTCTCAAAAGCAGCTTCATGTCCACTCTGATATCTGCCTTACATGCAAATCCGTATGATGTCCAGTCTCGGATATGTTCTTTAGAACGGTGCATGATAAGGGAACACAGGAAACAAATGTCTTTCTAACGTGGCATTTAGAGTATGTGTGTACCCAGTTGGCCATGTTCAAACAGACACGGCAGATTGGGAGCAAATAGACGAGCTAATAATGACTTTGAACCCTCCTAACCGACGCAGGGAAATGGCCAGGAAATGGCATGTCCCTCGGGAGACACCGTCCGTAAGCCAAACACAGCTACAGAGATAGACAGCTCTCAGAGTGACCATGGTGATGGGAGTGATCTCTGGATCGTCCACTGCCTCCTGGCAACCCAGGGTACAGTGTGATGACAGGGTGGGCACACTGTACAGCGAGGGTGCCATCTAGTGCCCACCACACTCAGACAAGATGCCAGTCAAATGAACAGACTATTATAGTGCAGGATAGTGATTGTCGTAGGGACTGACATTAGCACATGTGCCTACTGTAGCTAAAGCCAGATCGCAGATGTTACAGTTGCAGTTGCAGTTTATAACTAGGTAAGTGAAAGCACGGGTTTGACCTATTTTTTTGCATTTGCTTTGTTTAAAAGCAGACTTCTTGGAGCAAGCGGTTCTGATTACTGATCATCACAGTTGCAATTGGCAAGCTCTCCCAAAGAACCTCCCTCATTCGTGCTAATCTTAAAATTGATTACCATTCAAACTCGCAGCAATTGAACATCTAGCATTACAAGTAAAAAGAAGAAATGCTGGACCAGATAACACTCCTCTTGTGCTTCTTTGGTTCCCAAGCACAGGTTATCCTGACTGACCAAGTAACCCTGCATGAATAGCCCAACATGTACCGATACATTGGGTTATTTTAACACTCAGTTTCTGTTGGGTTGACCCAGCATCTGTGTTTTTAATAAAATCCATACGGATAATGACGGTGACCGTGGCCTATCAGCGGTGTGGGCTAGAAATTACTCAGATTAATCACTCCTGTGGTTTGTTCATTTTAAGTGTGTACATTTCTAAATTTTACTTGAAGGATTTCTGTAAAATGTATAACATTGCTAACATCTCACAGCAGTGACATTTATTCACGATATTCATTTAATTAAATGTTTGAGTTAAAATATTTATTTGTTATTACATTTGAAGGCTCAAACTCTCTAATACTAGAGTATTACATAGACTTCTGTAAGCCTTGTTAAAGCTGTACTACTCGTGTCAGTTTAGACGTAGCATTTACTAACAATCCAATAACACGATGAACCAGAATTATATTTACTTTCACGGAGGGCTAGAGCGAGATGCCACATCTAAACCATGCATTACATTTTTTTTTTACAGCTAGGCTATTTCTAAGGAATATGCCACAACGAAATCATATATCTAGTTTTCTGCCCATAGCTCAGATCTCAATAACAAAGCCGCCATATGCTTATGTCAAAGAGCACGTTTCAAATATAACAACCCTCTGATTTACTTTAACTTGAAAAACTGCAACTTTACTCGAAAAGAGTCAAATAACTTTCAACCTGTCTGACATTAACATCTGGACACAGTAGCCCCTCTAAAGCCAGTTACCATCCATCTTCAACTACAAATTTGTCAAATGGACTTTAGAGACAGACAAGACCTTTAGTCAATTGTTGCCATATGCTCGGCACAGAGTAAACGCTTCCATCCACCGAGCCAAATCCCACCGCGAGGGCAAAGGTCAAAAGCTGTGCAGATGTGCGGGACCCAAAAGCTGATGCCGCAACTGATAAGGTACAAGCGTGGGTGTCAGAAATGAGCACAGCAACACCTGGGGAACGAGGATAAATGGAGACACAGGTGTGGCTGTAGCACCGGGATACTTACAGTAGCATGTTCCTCTGAGGGGGTTGCCAAGGTAACGGTTCTCCGAGTCACAACTGCAACAATAGGCCAGCGAAACGGGGGAGAAACAGAAGAACACAAGACAGAAAAACATTAGCTCGACAACGCATCTGTCACTTCGCCCAAACATGTCCTACTTGTATCACAGGCTCTTAATAAATACTTCCCTGAAAGGTATTTTGAAGGTGTAAAGGAGAAGAAAAGTTTCAGTGTCTGAGGTGACAGTACTAATGAACTGCTCCAGGTGGTGTCCTCCCCTGATAGGCCTGTCTGACGACACCTCTGCAGTGCTCAGGGGTAGAAGCCATGTGTATGTCTGTGGGTCTGTCTGTATGTAAGTCTGTCTGTTTGTGGGTCTGTCTGTATGTAAGTCTGTCTGTTTGTGGGTCTGTCTGTCTGTCTGTCTGTGGGTCTGTCTGTCTGTCTGTGGGTCTGTCTGTATGTAAGTCTGTCTGTCTGTGGGTCTGTCTGTCTGTCTGTGGGTCTGTCTGTATGTAAGTTTGTCTGTCTGTGGGTCTGTCTGTCTGTCTCTCTGTGGGTCTGTCTGTATGTATGTAAGTCTGTCTGTGGGTCTGTCTGTCTGTGGGTCTGTCTGTCTGTGGATCTATCTGTCTGTGGGTCTGTCTGTCTGTGGGTCTGTCTGTCTGTCTGTTTGTGGGTCTGTCTGTATGTAAGTCTGTCTGTCTGTATGTAAGTCTGTCTGTCTGTCTGTGGGTCTGTCTGTCTGTGGGTCTGTCTGTCTGTCTGTGGGTCTGTCTGTCTGTCTGTGGGTCTGTCTGTCTGTCTGTGGGTCTGTCTGTCTGTGGATCTGTCTGTCTGTGGGTCTGTCTGTCTGTGGGTCTGTCTGTCTGTCTGTCTGTGGGTCTGACTGTATGTAAGTCTGTCTGTCTGTGGGTCTGTCTGTGGGTCTGTCTGTATGTAAGTTTGTCTGTCTGTGGGTCTGTCTGTCTCTCTGTGGGTCTGTCTGTATGTAAGTCTGTCTGTCTGTGGGTCTGACTGTATGTAAGTCTGTCTGTCTGTGGGTCTGTCTGTGGGTCTGTCTGTCAGTGGGTCTGTCTGTGGGTCTGTCTGTCTGTGGGTCTGTCTGTCTGTATGTCTGTATGTCTGTCTGTCTGTGGGTATGTGGGTCTGTATGTATGTAAGTCTGTCTGTCTGTTGGTCTGTCTGTCTGTCTGTGGGTCTGTCTGTATGTAAGTCTGTCTGTCTGTGGGTCTGTCTGTCTGTGGGTCTGTCTGTATGTAAGTCTGTCTGTCTGTGGGTCTGTCTGTCTGTGGGTCTGTCTGTGGTTCTGTCTTGTAACACCAGGGGAGTTAGTTGGTCACAGACAGCCCAGCTAAAGAAGGACATGAAAACTACTGACAAATGGAAGGGCAGCTTGTGGTGGATGGTATTTGATCATGTGGTTGAGTTCTGAGGTCAAGGGTCATTACTGCAGTACAAACACCCAGGGTTATTGCTATCATACAATTTCTACAAAACCCAGGAAGGACCTTGGAAAGGGCAACAGCCCGTCCAACCGGCACATTTTAAATGCATAATCCACTACATTGACAAGCCTGCGCTAACACATATTAGAAATTGCATTCAAATGGTAGTAATAGCTTTGGTTTTCAAGGCTGGTCAGGCAGTTGTTAATGGGAAACAAGGTAGGCAAGGTTCACTGTGTCAATACAAAACAGATCTAACTTTTCTTCAGCCGACCCAGTATTAGGGTCATAAAGTTCCTGTAATGCATTTTTAAAGCCAAGGACAATGAATTATTCCTCTATTGTTTTCTTATAGAGGGCATTGTGAAAAAAACAAACGTACAAAACAATCCGCCAGCATTAAACAGTACAGAACATAGTAGTGTCTGCCCTTCTGTTCTAAAGGCCTTGTGTGTTCGCAAGTGTGGAACAGATTTTATTTCCATTCCACAATCGCAAGGTCAAAACAAAACCTTGTCCCAATGAATTATCAGCGTCTTCAGTTAATCTTAAGAGCATGACCGCAGCGGTAAGATGCCCCACGAGGATGCTAGAAGGGGCCCCGAGACCCACTCTCCATCTCCCTGGAGAACAGCAACCCTTTAACACTTAACACTCAGCTCAAGGCTGGCTGGTTAAGCAGCTTATGCTGTCGTAATGGTGCCAAGTTGGTGGACCACTGCTGCCAGTCACAAGCCTCCTCTCTTCTGTCTGTCTGTCTGTCTGTCTGTCTGCCCATCTGCCTGCCTGCCTGCCTGTCTGTCTGTATGTCTGTCTGCCTGTCTGTCTGTCTGACAGTTATTAGGCTGCCACAGTCACAGCCATTCTCCAGACAACAGAACACACACAATACAATAGACTCACAGACACACACACAGGGTCTCAGCACAGCTTTCTCTGTGAGCCGTGAGACAGGGTTGGATAGGTTGGATAGTAAACGTTGCGATGGTTGTGTGGGGTTTGACATTGCTCTTTTTGTGTTATAAGAGGAGCAAAAGGAAATGCCCAGCTGAATAATTGGAAATAATGGCTTTTACTCAAACACAAACCCATCTACTTTATGCCTTGACCCGCTGTCGCATCAGGATGGTGCTAAAATGAACCTCTGAAACTCTGTCTGGTTACTTCTCTCTGGGGGCGTAGAGTCCAGGTATTAGAGGGAAATGGAAAACAAGGCAAAGGGTAACAAGTCAGTGACCTGCCAGCCTATCTCAGACCATGTCAGCATGTCTGTCTGTCTTTTTATCTCAGTCTGTCAGTAGGTCTATCTGTCTTTCTATCACAGACCATGTCAGTATCTCTGTCTATGTCAGTAGGTCTGATAGAGTTAAAGAGTTAAGAGTCTTTAGGATACTATACATAACATACTAAATATACAACTACCATTTTAATGCACTTTTTGCAGCATCTTTCTTTTATCTCAACAGCTTCTGGCCAGTGAGCTCTCAGACTAAATGTAACCAAAAGTAAGCCACCACACAATTTCTCTGGTTTCACCTGGCCTGTTTGTAATCTTCTCATAAACAAAAACTAAAGAGATTATAACTGTGTTTTCTGTCATAGCTACAGTTTTTCTACGTTTCCCTTTTTTCCTGACAGCAATGCTTGGATGCAGTCTTCTCCCCACATGGAGGCAATTTCTACAGCCACTTAGCTTGACATTTATTTGCTCAGCGCAAATTCCTCTTGTATGCCACTTAAGGCTCACATCTCTTTCCGTAACATGTTGCTTTGCCGCAAACAGACGGTTACACAAATACATGGGAATGTTTGCAAACACAAATATTTTAAAGACATCCAGTAAACCGAAAAAGAAGTTGCACAGCAGAGATGAAATAGCGTCAGATGTTTTACCTGTTGTTCAGATTTGCCGAGGCATTGGGTTATGATCTTTCTTGGTTCCATTTGACTACGTGGCCTAAATACCCAGCCGTCTCCAAACTAACAAACCTGTAGCAGCTCAAATCTTATAAGATATTGAGGGGATATCTACAGGCCAAAATGCTAAATTTGTCTGCAGTAATAATATATATATATAATCATATCACATTTCATGAAATGAACTCATGTCGAAGAAAGCATTTTGTTGGCTTGATGAAACCACGTAATGAAGAATATTTAATGTGACAGTAGAAATTGCAAGCTTTTGCGTTCTAAGGCTTTGGGTCAGTAATATTAATATTTTCACATGGAAATAGTTCAAAATATGTAAGAAATGGGTCAATTTGTCTAAAACAAGTATACATGACAATTGTAAAACAATTCAACCCATTGGCCTCACTCGATGGCCTCACAGGTGGATGACCCAGGCAATGACAGTGGGAGGACCACCTCAGGTGTGTCCTCACCACATCAGGTGTGTCCTCACCACATCAGGTGTGTCCTCACTACATCAGGTGTGTCCTCACCACATCAGGTGTGTCCTCACCACCTCAGGTGTGTCCTCACCACCTCAGGTGTGTCCTCACCACCTCAGGTGTGTCCTCACCACCTCAGGTGTGTCCTCACCACATCAGGTGTGTCCTCACCACATCAGGTGTGTCCTCACCACCTCAGGTGTGTCCTCAGCACCTCAGGTGTGTCCTCAGCACTTCAGGTGTTTCCTCACCACCTCAGGTGTGTCCTCACCACATCAGGTGTGTCCTCACCACCTCAGGTGTGTCCTCACCACCTCAGGTGTGTCCTCACCACCTCAGGTGTGTCCTCACCACCTCAGGTGTGTCCTCACCACCTCAGGTGTGTCCTCACCACATCAGGTGTGTCCTCACCACCTCAGGTGTGTCCTCACCACATCAGGTGTGTCCTCACCACCTCAGGTGTGTCCTCACTACATCAGGTGTGTCCTCACTACATCAGGTGTGTCCTCACCACCTCAGGTGTGTCCTCACCACCTCAGGTGTGTCCTCACCACCTCAGGTGTGTCCTCACTACATCAGGTGTGTCCTCACCACATCAGATGTGTCCTCATTACATCAGGTGTGTCCTCACTACCTCAGGTGTGTCCTCACCACCTCAGGTGTGTCCTCACTACATCAGATGTGTCCTCACTACATCAGGTGTGTCCTCACCACCTCAGGTGTGTCCTCACCACCTCAGGTGTGTCCTCACTACATCAGGTGTGTCCTCACCACATCAGATGTGTCCTCATTACATCAGGTGTGTCCTCACTACCTCAGGTGTGTCCTCACCACTTCAGGTGTGTCCTCACCACATCAGGTGTGTCCTCATTACATCAGGTGTGTCCTCACTACATCAGGTGTCCTCACATTATCAGGTGTGTCCTCACCACCTCAGGTGTGTCCTCAGCACTTCAGGTGTGTCCTCACCACATCAGGTGTGTCCTCACCACCTCAGGTGTGTCCTCACTACATCAGGTGTGTCCTCACCACATCAGATGTGTCCTCATTACATCAGGTGTGTCCTCACTACCTCAGGTGTGTCCTCACCACTTCAGGTGTGTCCTCACCACATCAGGTGTGTCCTCATTACATCAGGTGTGTCCTCACTACATCAGGTGTCCTCACATTATCAGGTGTGTCCTCACCACATCAGGTGTGTCCTCACCACCTCAGGTGTGTCCTCACTACATCAGGTGTGTCCTCACCACATCAGGTGTGTCCTCACCACCTCAGGTGTGTCCTCACCACCTCAGTTGAGTCCTCAGCACCTCAGGTGGGTCCTCACTACATCAGAACCCATTTCTTATTTTGCTGCTCCACACGTGTGACTGGAAAACAAATTGAGTGTCCCACCTCACAAAACCTCGGCTGTGACAGGCAATCAGACAGAGGCAGCAGTGCAGAGACAACATACTCCACAACCACTGTGTTTCTGTCAGCACAGCCGCTTTTTTTCTGTGCGTATGAGAAAGAGAGTGACAGAGAAAGGGAGAGAAAGAGCGAGAGAGAGAGAGTAATTTGTCGACATGGGTCATTTTTTGCTCACTTCTTGCTAATGAAAAACAGGAATGGACGCAATTTATTCAAAATAAATCAAATGTGTGTGTCTGAGTGTGGATGCCTGTGTATGTGTGTAACCAGCATGCCATGGGCCTGTAAGCTTGATGTACACACTGCAGAACTAAACAGACAAAAGGCCATGAGACACCACAGAAGAAGGAAAAACACAACCAATCCTGGTCTTTCTTACGCTCATTCAGGATCGCACATGTTGAAGCATGCACCTTCAACCCACGTTTACACACACACACACACACACACATGCAAAGACAGACACGGACGTTCCTAGAGGCACCCTGTTCGTGCTAATGGTTCATTTATTGCAGCCTGAGTGTACACACCTGCTGAACAACAGGGACGGAGCCCCTTACCGCCAGGCCAGGGGAAATCACTCGTTCATAATCAAAATGGCAAACAAATGCCTTCCATTACGCACAGCAATTTTGAAAAAGCTCTCGGAAAAAACAGAGTTTTGACAGAGAAGCATTTGATGGCAGGAGTACGTGACAAATCAACAAGCCTCACAGCGTCGGCCGAGAAGGGAAGAAATTAAATCAATGCGGGAAAATGCTCCCACTCACAACACTTCAAGATTTGGAGTGAAAGACGAGTAATAAAATAGAGGGGAGCGGGTTTGATGGAAATTATTTTCTCAAGTTGATGACAAATGTCAACAAGAGTGAGAACTGTGACCATCCACGTTTACCATTCACTGGGTTTTACGATCCGAGTGTCATTCTGCAATGGGCAAGTCAAAAACAACAGCATTGGACCCACGCTCACTTCATCAACAACACAGTGGATTTATAACATGTTCAATCGATAACATATTGCTCGTGGAGTCCAGAAGCAACTGTAAACGAGTCAATCAGATTAGCCTGAAAAAGGCACTTAGTGCAGGGATAAGTAAACAAATCTGTGACGACAAATGCATGGCAAAAACCTTAGGAAAAACTGAAAATATATATATATAAAGCTAAAATCGATAGCTTTATCAGTCACATCTTGTTGTTAAACAATTTTATTTCCAACCGGGTTATTGTGACTGGCTGTAATGTCTTCTAATCCAAGCAAGTTCTATGTTTGTACTATTTACACTAGCAATGTTGTTGTTTTCAATGAATATACGTTTGTAAAAGATATATAGGAACAATTAACATGAAATATATATAATTAACAATGTAAGTAGTTAAGTAATGATTTTCAATTGAAATAATAATTGTGTCTTTTAAACATTGCTTTTGTCCAAAAAATGTCAACGGCAAGAACAACGGCTTTGCAGAAGATTAGAAATGTAGTTGATTTGTAACGGTGATCTGATGTCACCCCACCCTTCCTGAAGCTCCTCCCACAAGTTGGATTGGCTTTATGGGCACTTCTTAAGTACCGTACTGTAATGTGACTTGTAAAACAGCTCAATATGGTGGAGATCCACTGACTCTGCTGGCCACCCCATCCTAGACAAAATACCAGCTGACCACTTTAGCTCTACATAGATCTTGTCACAGTTTGTGCTTTAGGTCGTTGTCCTGTTGTGAGAAGATAACGGCTCCAATCCAGCGCTGTCCACTGGGTACGGCATGACGTTGCATGCCGTAGTGATGGTCTTCCTCGTTGAAGATCCCATTGAACCTGTACAAATCTCACGCTTTTCCATCCTGGCCATTACTGCATGCTTTCTCTTAGAGAGCGTGCACGGTTTAGTGAGTCCTTAGAAGCGCAGTTCAGTAATGATAGAGAGATTTCACACAAACCAAACCTTTCAGTCGTATTCAAATCAATTTTTAATCTTCTGAAGCACATTTCATGCCGTTCGACCAAGACGTCTAGACCCTTATGAAGCAGCATAAGCATCCAACTTTGGTCCAGAAATGTATCCGATGTATTCACGTTTGTTCGCTCAACAAACTCAGCTGGGAGTAAGAAGTTTGTTAGTGCTCACATCACCAATACACTAACATGGTCCGTAAACAGCCAGAGCGAACACAGGTTTCATTCAAAGCCACGAGTGTATTATAACAAATATATTATTTGTTTTAACTTTTTAGTGCCAATCTCTGGTCAGCGATATATTGCCCACATAATTGCACAAACTCTGTTAGAAACCGCAAAAAAAGTAAATAGTAATACACAAACGTAACATCCCTGTGGATTCACTCATACTAAAATGTCTGTTCTAGTTCATATTTTTTAAGTAGACTCAATAAAATATGTTCTCTAACCAGGAAGTAATTATCAATACAGGTTGCACCAGGTGATTAAAAGTTAAAGGAAACATTTAGTAGTTCAAGTAGTTGGAGAGCCTCACTTGGTCTGCATACCAATAGGAATGACCCATCAGCAGGCCAGCATTGATGTGGGTTTGGTATACAAATGTAATGCGACCAGCTCCCTCAACGTCGGGCGCAAACAAGCTGCAGGTTGACTTGAGGAGTCTGTGGAGTGTGCACAACCCATTCCCCATCAACAGGGCGGCTGCACTGGGTCAGCATATATTAAGTTCTGTTGTGTCCACATAACTGGAACAGCCACCCGTGTCGCCACTCTGGGTTCTGTCCAATCACCACCAAGGCAGCGAGAGCCTCCTGAGCAGCCCGGCCTGGCGTTGATACTGCTCTGCATGCGCCCGTTGCCATTCCGCGCCCGTTGCTATTCCGCGCCCGTTGCTATTCCGCGCCCGTCGCTATTCTGCGCACAATAAAAGAGCCTTCTTATCCCCAGCCACGCGCTGTTCATTCGTCTACAACAGGTCCGATGAGACTTCAGGTTTTCCGCGCCATCAGATATCAAAGCACTTGACCTGTCTGACCACTTTTACAGGCACCGCTTCACAGGGCAGTGTTACGCGTGCACGCTCTAATGCAAACAGACAGTGTCCTAAAACCTGTACACGCACACACGCACACACGCACGCGCACACACACACACACAGGTCCAGTCTAAAGTTGAGCAGGCCTCCTGTGCAAGTGGCAGCAGTGCAATTCTCCACTCCCGGATTTATCGATGCAGCATTTTTCTTACCCTGCCTTTACCGCGCTGGCGAAGGCACTTAAGGGTATTATAGTGCTGCAGTGGACTGGCATGGCACTCAGATGGCACCAACAAACACACTGGGTGCTGTACCGACGGTGCCAACCCCATTACTGGTATTAAATCCTGGGCTAAGGCCCCAAACTCACATTAACCGAGAGTCATATTGCTGACACGGCAAGAGACAAGAGGTTCCAAGAGAGTACAGCCACATCTCATCCCCAGCTAGCAACGGACGGGGTCAAACAGTGTCACTGGGATGAACTACAGACGTGCTAGGACCTACAACACATTCAGGTATATCTGTTGTAGTGGAACACTGCCAATCTGATTGATAATGACGTGCACTTCACCTTACACGTTATCACCATGATCAAACACTCACCATTACCGCTGAGGATGATAGCTCTAGCTATAAACGCGTGCGAACACGGAGGTATGTCATTTCAGTCGGTCGGTGCTCCGTTCGTACGCAGATCGCCTTGTTCTAACCACGAGAGCACAAAACCCCGTGCTGCATATCAATGAGCAGACGAAGACGGCAGAGAGACGGCAGAGAGCAAACCGACAGTTCATAAATGCTTGATTGACATACCACTCATTTCCCAATTAGACCGATTTAAAGAGCTGCCGGGAATATATTGGGAAGACGAGGTTGCGTGTTGTGTCTGCGTTTCCACGTTGCCACAGGGATATTGACACTGGGTTAATGCCTGGCGTAGTGGTGTCAACATGTTTGAGGTGTTAACAGCTGTGCATGTTTCTCTTTCATCAGCAATCACAACATACAGTTAATGTTATATCAACGGTGTCTACTGAAACGTCACTACGCTGCCAAACCAGAGATTTAGAGCTGATGCTGTTGCAGATGCTGTAGGATTCTACAAGGTCCGTTCATCAATACCTCCACTCCAGGTTGTAGAACTAGCTGTACCTTCTTGACCTTGCCTCATTCAACAACAGCTGGCAAGGCCACAAATATGAATATGATTTTGTTTTATTTTTTTACAGCACAATCAGATTTGCGCAAGAAGAATTCAAGCCAGCGTCGTAAAGAGCTCCAGTGCTGTACATTTATGAACATGTTATAGAACTAGGAATTATTGTCTGCAAACCTATAATATTCATAGTACTCAGAAACTGACACAGTTGCCAGAATAGTTGAATATGAATTTTCCAGTGGGAATTGGAAACAATTGTTTTCTGACAAATGATATGACATTCCATTTGTAGCCCTGGATGTCCTGAATTAATTTTGGAAGGGGACTTTTCTGTGAGACAGAAACTTAGGCCAGGGCACGCCTCCCCAGATCGACAATGTTACCAGTGGGATTGAAAGGGTTAAAGTATACTCACAGCCGACACTGATAGGGTTAAGGCATACTCACAGCTGACACTGATAGGGTTAAGGCATACTCACAGCTGACACTGATAGGGTTAAGGCATACTCACAGGTGACACTGATAGGGTTAAGGCATACTCACAGGTGACACTGATAGGGTTAAGGCATACTCACAGCTGACACTGATAGGGTTAAGGCATACTCACAGGTGACACTGATAGGGTTAAGTCATACTCACAGGTGACACTGATAGGGTTAAGGCATACTCACAGGTGACACTGATAGGGTTAAGTCATACTCACAGCTGACACTGATAGGGTTAAGTCATACTCACAGGTGACACTGATAGGGTTAAGGCATACTCACAGCTGACACTGATAGGGTAAAGTCATACTCACAGGTGACACTGATAGGGTTAAGGCATACTCACAGTTGACACTGATAGGGTTAAGTCATACTCACAGGTGACACTGATAGGGTTAAGTCATACTCACAGGTGACACTGATAGGGTTAAGTCATACTCACAGGTGACACTGATAGGGTTAAGTCATACTCACAGGTGACACTGATAGGGTTAAGTCATACTCACAGGTGACACTGATAGGGTTAAGTCATACTCACAGCTGACACTGATAGGGTTAAGTCATACTCACAGGTGACACTGATAGGGTTAAGGCATACTCACAGGTGACACTGATAGGGTTAAGTCATACTCACAGGTGACACTGATAGGGTTAAGTCATACTCACAGGTGACACTGATAGGGTTAAGTCATACTCACAGGTGACACTGATAGGGTTAAGGCATACTCACAGCTGACACTGATAGGGTTAAGGCATACTCACAGCTGACACTGATAGGGTTAAGTCATACTCACAGGTGACACTGATAGGGTTAAGTCATACTCACAGGTGACACTGATAGGGTTAAGTCATACTCACAGGTGACACTGATAGGGTTAAGTCATACTCACAGGTGACACTGATAGGGTTAAGTCATACTCACAGGTGACACTGATAGGGTTAAGTCATACTCACAGGTGACACTGATAGGGTTAAGGCATACTCACAGCTGACACTGATAGGGTTAAGTCATACTCACAGGTGACACTGATAGGGTTAAGGCATACTCACAGGTGACACTGATAGGGTTAAGGCATACTCACAGGTGACACTGATAGGGTTAAGTCATACTCACAGGTGACACTGATCTCCCTTGATCCCCTTGGTTTGGCAGTTGCATTTCCCCGTCGACACCTGGCATAGATTTGCATGTCCGTTGCACCTGCAGGCTTCCATGGTCAACGAAATCATAGCAAGGAAACAAGAGAGCAGAAGGAGAGCATGTGAAACGGGGTCAAAAGGTCAAGAAGGTCAAGAAGTTCTCAATATAATACACAAACATGTCGAACCATCAAACAGAAAACGCGTGACAACCAATCAGAAAGGAGACTTAGATGACTGAATGTGTTTCTGACTAAATCTGACTTTACTACAAAAAAACATCCGGTGGACAAGTGACCAAGGATGATGTCCTCACCTGACTTTGATGTCAGAGACCTTAGTTTTTATACATGGAGAATGACAGTGAGTCCCAAAATGTGATGATATCAGAGGGCAAAACAGGACTGAATATAAAAACATTGTTGTTGTATGCAGTAGGATGGCAGTACTCAAGAGTAACATAAGGCAGGTACACCTGAAATGTTCATAGAAAGGCAATGTTTAAATCATAACTGTGAGCTTCAGTTACTGTATTTTGCTGACCGCACACCTTGTGAATAAAATAAGTGTGTGCGTGTGCGTGTGTGCGTGTAGTTTGTGTGTGTGTGTAGTTTGTGTGTGTGTCTGTGTGTGTGTCTGTGTGTGTGTGTGTGTGTGTGTGCGTGTGTGTGTGTGTCTGTGTGTGTGTATATTCGGAGAGGTCTGATGCAGAGAAAACAGAGATGATGGGAATCAGAGCACTCATGTCAAAGTAACCCGGGGAAAGTATAATTACTCGCAATTCTCTTATACCATTTTCTGAGAATAAGTACATGATTGTGGGTCTTTTGATAAATTACACATGTTTACAGGGTAAAGAAATACATGTAAATAGAGCCAAAACCTTATGATCACTAACAGGTGAAGCAGAAAAAGTTTCCTGTCAAGTTCTGGGTAGATCGGTAGACATGTTTGGCCTCTACGATATTTGCAGACAGGAACCTGCCCTCCTGCATGCTAGGGCCCTTAGATCATGTATCTGCAGACAGGAACCTGCCCTCCTGCATGCTAGGGCCCTTAGATCATGTATCTGCAGACAGGAACCTGCCCTCCTGCATGCTAGGGCCCTTAGATAATGTATCTGCAGACAGGAACCTGCCCTCCTGCATTCTAGGGCCCTTAGATAATGTATCTGCAGACAGGAACCTGCCCTCCTGCATGCTAGGGCCCTTAGATAATGTATCTGCAGACAGGAGCCTGCCCTCCTGCATGCTAGGGCCCTTAGATCATGTATCTGCAGACAGGAACCTGCTCTCTTGCATGCTAGGGCCCTTATATAATGTATCTGCAGACAGGAACCTGCCCTCCTGCATGCTAGGGCCCTTAGATACTGTATCTGCAGACAGGAACCTGCCCTCCTGCATGCTAGGGCCCTTAGATAATGTATCTGCAGACAGGAACCTGCCCTCCTGCATGCTAGGGCCCTTAGATAATGTATCTGCAGACAGGAACCTGCCTTCCTGCATGCTAGGGCCCTTAGATCATGTATCTGCAGACAGGAACCTGCCCTCCTGCATGCTAGGGCCCTTAGATCATGTATCTGCAGACAGGAACCTGCCCTCCTGCATTCTAGGGCCCTTAGATAATGTATCTGCAGACAGGAACCTGCCCTCCTGCATGCTAGGGCCCTTATATAATGTATCTGCAGACAGGAACCTGCCCTCCTGCATGCTAGGGCCCTTAGATAATGTATCTGCAGACAGGAACCTGCCCTCCTGCATGCTAGGGCCCTTAGATAATGTATCTGCAGACAGGAACCTGCCCTCCTGCATGCTAGGGCCCTTAGATAATGTAACTGCAGACAGGAACCTGCCCTCCTGCATTCTAGGGCCCTTAGATAATGTATCTGCAGACAGGAACCTGCCCTCCTGCATGCTAGGGCCCTTAGATAATGTATCTGCAGACAGGAACCTGCCCTCCTGCATGCTAGGGCCCTTAGATCATGTATCTGCAGACAGGAACCTGCCCTCCTGCATGCTAGGGCCCTTAGATACTGTATCTGCAGACAGGAACCTGCCCTCCTGCATGCTAGGGCCCTTAGATAATGTATCTGCAGACAGGAACCTGCCCTCCTGCATGCTAGGGCCCTTAGATAATGTATCTGCAGACAGGAACCTGCCTTCCTGCATGCTAGGGCCCTTAGATCATGTATCTGCAGACAGGAACCTGTCTTCCTGCATGCTAGGGCCCTTAGATCATGTATCTGCAGACAGGAACCTGCCCTCCTGCATGCTAGGGCCCTTAGATCATGTATCTGCAGACAGGAACCTGCCCTCCTGCATGCTGGGGTCCTTAG
This sequence comes from Dallia pectoralis, assembly GCA_029465975.1. Taxonomy (NCBI): domain Eukaryota; kingdom Metazoa; phylum Chordata; class Actinopteri; order Esociformes; family Umbridae; genus Dallia; species Dallia pectoralis. The sequence continues at coordinate 12,587,900 of CM055730.1, read as the reverse complement.
ATAATGTATTTGCAGACTGGATCCTGCCCTCCTGCATCACCTCCGGTTGAACCCCTCACCTCAGCTTGAAACCCTCACCTCAGCTTGAACCCCTCACCTCAGCTTGAACCCCTCACCTCAGCTTGAACCCCTCACCTCAGATTGAACCCCTCACCTCAGATTGAACCCCTCACCTCAGCTTGAACCCCTCACCTCAGCTTGAACCCCTCACCTCAGCTTGAACCCCTCACCTCCGCTTGAACACCTCCCCTCCGCTTGAACCCCTCAGCTTGAACCCCTCACCTCAGCTTGAACCCATCAACTTAGCATGAACCCCTCACCTCAGCTTGAACCCCTCATCTCAGCTTGAACCCCTCACCTCAGCTTGAACCCCTCACCTCAGCTTGAACCCCTCACCTCAGCTTGAACCCCACACTTACAGTACATCCCAAGATAAAACTCCTGTCACACATTCTTAACAAAAACACAAACAAGTCAGATTGGCTAAACTGAATTTGTTTTTTTGTTTTAGATAACAGTACAAAATCAGATTCACAGTTGAAAACTTTCTTAGCTACGTAAATGATTGTGCCTCAAAGTAAGTATTATTAGGTTAGGTATGATGACATCAAATTAATCAAATCAAACCCACCTTAAAGGTTTATGCTTACACCGTACACTAGACTGTCAAGCTAGCAGTGTCTTAAATGAGAATTAACAGCGAGATCATTCTTGTAGGCCGTGCAGTAGACAAAAGCAGCAGTATTGCATGAGTGCAAAGCTCCTCTCCTCTCCGTGCAGAGCAGACACTGGGTGATTTATGGCTAAATTAGGATGTGTATAAATGTGCTCAGATAATGGGAGAGGAGGGTGCTTCAGAAGATGCTGGTTCAGCACTTAGAGAGGGTATGTGGGCAGCAGGCATTGATCCTACTATACGACTTTAACAGGACCCACAGTAAATCTTATCAACACACCCAAATGCCATTCTAGTAAACAAAAGGTGATTTTTTTCCTCTACCCTTGAGCAAGGCACTTAACCCTAGTTGTTCCCCGGTTTCGAACACACTCCTAAAGGGGGTCGTGGAATATGATATAAAGTCCCTTTAGTGCCATTCTTTTGCTGAGGTTAATAAATGTGGCTAAGTGCTAAAAATGAAAAGAGATATATGTCATGTCAAAAAAAAACTTGTTGAGATGGGATACAGAAATATTGAAACAAGGAATCCATTATTGTGAGTCTATGAAATAGTTTAATGCCATTTTTGCCAATTTCATTTGTACACAGTAACAGAGGGTTGCAGTATCTGCCTCTTTAAAGCTGTGACTGTTAAATCCGCCATTGATTCGGGCGAGAGAGTTTAGTTGAGTGGACTCAATATCATAAATTGGTTGAGTAAGTGCCCGGAAAAAATAGCCTACTTCTAATTCAAGCCTTCCTGAACTAGAGTTCAAGTTATCCGTTGGAAACAGATTTGTTTTTAGCAAAGTGGAAGGGGATCCTTAAATGTTAAATGCTAGCTGGCTATATGAATGCCATTTATTGGCAACACGCTTACACCTCGCTGCTTATCCATTCATTTAACATGGTATTTGTCACCACTAGTTCTTCACCGCGCACTAAAACCTGCTTGATTGAGAATGCTTGAAAACATTGCATTGCTTTAGGATCCACTAAACTAAAAGACATGAACAAATCATCCGATATCTTCTGCTGACAACACAAAAAATAAGATGCAATAAGAAAAACATATATAAATCAGATTTCATATTCTTCACGAAAGCCACGGTGAGGATTACAATCTTCAAGCCCACTGCGTTAACTCTGTGTGGATGAGAGATACAGGTGTTTTTGTGTGTGTGTGTGTGTGTGTGTGTGTGTCTATGTGTGCCTTTCTAGGTGTGTGTTTTTGTTATTGTATTGTTAATGCATAGAGATCACATAGTGAGCTGGATTTGTGATCTTAAAATGTATAGTTTTATACATGGATGATCTATTAAAAGAGAAAAAATGTATACAGTACAAATAAATATGTATTTTCCTGATTTACTATTCAACTAGAAAGACACACTCTAAAGCAACACACACACCGCCCCTCCAACTTCCACCTTCTTCCGTCCATATCTAGTTTAAATTGTGATGAGTTGACCCCTGGCTGACCCCTGGCTGAGCCCCTCCTGGTGAGATCATGCCCTTACTGCTTGTTAGCTCTTTAATTGGCACTAGCTCCGCCTCTGTCTTCAGCTTGGGCTTTATAATGAAGAATTATGCTTCAGGAGTTATAGTAATGTCTAGAATGATTTATCTCTGGCCAGACACCAGTAAAACTTAGGTTAAACAATAACGTTCTCGCCAACTGATTTCTAAAACATCTATTTGCTGGCTTCAGTGGTTCATATTTCCCCAAAAAAATGCATTAATTTCCTGAGAAATGTTGCGAGGCATATCAGAATATGGGTGGACATTATTTATCTGAACTACTTTGAAAGGTTCCATGTAGCCTTTACATTTAGCCTAAGCAATTAAAGGTATAGAGAAGAAGCAGTGTAAGTGGTCTATGGGATGTAGTCTACTGTGGACTGTATGTTGTAACAAATGTAATGATAGGTTGCCCGAGTTTTCTAATGAGTCTCATAGAAAACAAACAGGAATTCTTGAACATGCGTTATTGTATATTTTTGCATCTCGACTCTGCATATCCCAGCACGGGTTTTGATGTGGGGGAGGATATTTCTATGTTTTTTTGAGAGTTGATTGTAACACTTAGTTTACTTGTCACATACAGGACTTAAGGATTTGAGTACATACATATGATCGGCTACAAAGTCACAAACACACACAGACACAGACACAGACACAGACACAGACACACTCACACACACACACACACACACACACACACAGACAGAGTGTTAATAATTGATCACAGTATGCTAGAAGGCTGTAGAGAAATCCGATAAAGACAGCAAATCATTTGAGTTTCATTTTACATCACAAAGTAACATGCTGTACTGTAATTGACTGTCTTCTCTGAGTTAAATCCCAATTGCCATAGCTACATTTCAAATAGAAGTACATTGGTAAGATGGTGACCGGACAATAGCTTACTGAGGCAGATGTTCAACATTAATAACATATATCAAATTCTATCTGTTGAGATGCAAACGGCATTAATACTGGCATTAGGATTGTCAACTGATCTGTGAGTGAAAGAGATGATAAAACAATGCTACTGTTCTAATAGCCACACCCACCCACACCCACCCCCCACACACACCCTCACACACACCCACACACCCTCACACACACACACCCTCACACACACCCTCACACACACCCTCACACACACCGACACACACCGACACACTCACACACCCTCACACACACACACCCTCACACACCCTCACACACACCCTCACACACACCGACACACACCGACACACTCACACACCCTCACACACACACACACCCTCACACACACTCACACACACACTCACACAGTTCTGTCAGAACAGGAATTATACTTCTACCGGGCGTATATCTAGTTAATTCTAAAACCCCTGCAGTAATTATACTTGGAGTGGGATAATATCAATCTCACCAATATCATATTTTCTCACATGCTCTACGAAGTTGATTTTTATATTATGATTAACTGACTAATCTTATGCTACGCAAAGATTCCTTGCTGAAATTTTAATCTTCACTGATTATATGAGATATTTTATTGTACCCATTATTAAAATGGTCGTTTCAGTTTAAATGAGTTAGGTAGTCTCTCAGTCATTTGGAAAGCAGCTTGTGGGCGAATATAAATTCAGATTTTGGATATTCTAATTCTGGCAGGATTCCAATAGGCATTTTACATTACTTTGCAAACCAGTATAATGTGACAGCAGGCCTGACACATTGGTGAGAGCTACAAGCCGTTAAAACAAAACCCAATTCAATTGCAATGACTAGGATTCAAGTCACACCAAAGTACCATCATAGGTGGTAACTTCAATGAACCAAATAAATTGACAAAAATACTCTAATAATTCTACTAGTATGTATTTTGGTTTGCTTTGTATTGTGTTGATACAACACTCCCATTTGCTTAAATCCGGATTACAATAAATAAACTGTTTTAAACTGTAGTTATTGCATTTGAAGAAAGCAAAATACAGTTCATTATACACTAAATGTCAATTTGGCACCACATCGTCAGAGCTTTAATCTTTAATACCTTTGAAAATGTGTTTGTAGTAACATGTGCACCACTGAATTTGCTATGTGTGCGTTAAAAGTCAACATAAAGCAGTGTACTGTAGGTCTTTGCACATCCAGACAGCATACACAGCATGTTTGTTTTTTTACTCTGACTGCTTCTGGCCCCACACAGCCTTTCAAAGTCCTCTTCATTTGTCTCCATAGCCCTTCTAACGAGTGACAAGCTCAAAAAACACTTTCATGAATACCGTAATTGAATTGGAACAACATATTTTCTACCCTCCCATAACAATGTACATTTCTCTGCATTTTTTCAATCATTTTCTCTGATCCTTTAGCAGTCAAAAGAGGATAGATTATACTGATTACAATGGCTGATGTTGGTGGCAAGAAGCACGATGTGCTAACTGAAATTCATTGCCTGTGCATAGTCAGTCTTTTCTGTACAGCTTAACAGATATGTGATATATACCATATAGTATATCTTCACCATATGTAAATATGTATGTATATGCTGCTGTTCAAATATCAAACCTTTAATTGAGATACAATTGTGGAAAGATTTTTTTAAATTATTTATATTATTTATCTAATTCCCTATTTGTTATCTAACTATGGCCTACAAAATCAAAATCCGATTAACGGACGACACTCAAGAGATGACGATAGAAGGCACACAGGTATGTGTAGAGGAGAGTTTGCTTGGAAAGAGAACAACCTTCACAGAGACTTCAGTAATTACAGCAAATCTAATAACCCAATGTCTGGCTAAACATGATTATGTGTCACTTAGCTTTGCCTTCATGACATGGGGGAAAAAGGGCAGCTAGATTGTTCGTCAAGTCATAATACAGGATGTCAGAAAGACAAAATCGAAAAACGGAGATGATGGACAGGAATGCAGTAGAGAGGAGAAAGCTGTTGTAATCATTCTCTGATAAGTCTGGTTTGTCTTCAGATTTGGCCGAAGATAATTGACCTTGTTGTTTTTGTCATGCTTCAGTACTTGCGTCATAATTCCGCTTTGAGACGGACCAAAACATTTATACGCTGTCAATCTCACATCTCCCCATTAAATGTACCTACAGATCCAGGATAATCACTGAAAAAAGGCAACACTTGAGTAAACGGGGTGATACGAACGACTGCATAGTTAAAGCACAGGTGCTTTTACACAGGTGTGGAATAACATCCCATCATGCTCTGGGACATTTATACAGTTCCTGGGTGGTAGCGGTGGGCGCTGTTCAGATTGCCACATCATCATTCCCTAGGTTGGTACCATGAACCCTGAAGGGTTATTGCTGCTTTGAGCAGAATCTGACCGCAATCCTATTAAAACCCTCAACCTTACATGTACAACGCTCACATGAAATGAAGTACAAAAAGAAACGTTATGGATAAATGTAGTCTGTCTAATTTGTATTCGGCGTCTGTACAGTACATGCTTATATCCACTAGCAGGGGCAGCACAGCGAGTAAATGTTTGAGTACTTGTAAATGTACTACTGTACTACTGAGATTGATGTACTAGCTTTAGGTACTCCGACAAAAGCAAAAAACAAACCTTTAAAGACAGTAAATCCAAGTTATGTAAATGTAAGTAGTAACCAGCAGCCAACTGTTCCTATTGGCCAGTTTGGACATTTACATGCAGAAGTGAATTAGATGCATTGTGGGAAAATGGGAATAAACCTGAGCAGTAAAAGAGAAGCGCATACTGTTGCTCTCTGTGTATATGCAAAGGCTGAAATAAGCAGAGGCCAGGAGCACAGAGGAGAGAAAGAGGAGAGAAATAGGAGACGCTAGGAGAAGCTATGGAGACGGGTACTTATGCAAAGCTCTATTTTCACTTGTCAATGATAGGTTAAGGCTAACAGCTAGGATCCTCTATTATAATAATTCAGCAGCCTACTGACCTCAAGCAGCAAGTTAAACCATATTACTTACTTACCAGATCCTGTCTTCACCCATGGTGAAGTAACGTGACAACGATCAGTAGAATCGTTTTGTTGGCTTCATAATAGAAAGTTGTGACAGTTGGCATCCAATAAATATTCTGAGGCAGGAGATCCAGAACATATTAATTTTTGACTAGGGACCCCATTTAGTGGACACAACACAACCGATTGTTTTTCAGATATTTACATTCAATCTATATTTTGGACGATATTAAAAATCTTTCTGTGGCTATTTTTGTATATATTGGAATAGGGAATATACAGCAGAAAAAGCATATTATTTTACCAGAAGAAGAGGAGACCTCAGTGAGTTTGAAAGAGGGGTGATTTTGTGTGGAACATTTGACAGGGCTTTTAGTGACCGAGTGCTTTATCTGCTGATGTCATGCTATGCCATTTCCATCACAATCAATTCTCACAGGTCTAGATCTAAATATGTTCTGTGTGTCTGTTCTGGTTCGTTGTCACTTAAAGCGCTATCAAAAGGTAGCTTAGCGTTTTCTTTACTTTGGTGGTTACCTGCAGTTCCATAAAAGCTACTTAAATGTAGCTACTTAAAACTTAAAAGTAGCTACTGAGCTCTGTTTTCAACCGTAAGCACTTTAGGATCCATTAATTTCCACGGTGAGTAAGGCTTCTCCCCTGGCCCTGAGGAGAGCTAGCTCTATGTGTCTATAACATATGGCTGTGTTGAATTGCAGCTCTAGGTCTTGCTCCTCCTATGTGTGGGAAGTGGCACAGATGGGATAAATGATGTTTCTATTGCAAATCTCCATCGAATTAACATATCCAACAAAGTTGCCTTTAAGTTGTTCTGGGAAAAAAGTCTAAATCAAATGTAATGTGTTGATATCGTTTTCGTTGTTATTATAAATAAAACCAGAAAGCAGGGATGCTAAATAACGAGAAATCTGGGATATAGACTTAGCATGTGTGCTCCTCTCTAAAGAATACACCTATACATCTATATTATACATCTATAGGATACATCTGTATCATACATCTATATTATACATCTATAGGATACATCTGTATCATACATCTATATTATACATCTATATTATACATCTATAGGATACATCTGTATCATACATCTGTATTATACATATATAGGATACATCTATATTATACATCTATAGGATACATCTGTATTATACATATATAGGATACATCTATAGGATACATCTATATTATACATCTATAGGATACATCTGTATTATACATCTATAGGATACATCTATTATACATCTATAGGATACATCTATATTATACATCTATAGGATACATCTATAGGATACATCTGTATTATACATATATAGGATACATCTATATTATACATCTATAGGATACATCTGTATTATACATATATAGGATACATCTATATTATACATCTATAGGATACATCTATAGGATACATCTATAGGATACATCTGTATTATACATATATAGGATACATCTATATGATACATCTATAGGATACATCTATAGGATACATCTATAGGATACATCTATAGGATACATCTATAGGATACATCTATAGGATACATCTGTATTATACATATATAGGATACATCTATATTATACATCTATATTATACATCTATAGGATACATCTATATTATACATCTATAGGATACATCTATAGGATACATCTGTATTATACATATATAGGATACATCTATATTATACATCTATAGGATACATCTATAGGATACATCTATAGGATACATCTATAGGATACATCTATAGGATACATCTGTATTATACATATATAGGATACATCTATATTATACATCTATATTATACATCTATAGGATACATCTATATTATACATCTATAGGATACATCTATAGGATACATCTGTATTATACATATATAGGATACATCTATATTATACATCTATAGGATACATCTATAGGATACATCTATAGGATACCTCTGATTAATTTATAGCTAAAATTCCTTCAAATAATTTTCTGCTAATGAGGGATTTGTTATGTCCATCTTGCCTTTATTCAGTTTGAAGAGAGAGTTTTTCTCAAGAATATCCTTCATTAATGAACATTATATGCTGGCTAGAATGACCTTGTAAAGTGAAGAGCTATAGAGGCAGACAAAAGTTCATGGCCTCTGACATCAATAAGGCCTTGAATAGAGACACTTCCCTACTCAGCAGATTCACGTATAGCGGTCTCGTACAACAGTCTTAGGTCAACATATTTGCTAAACTTAACCGGGGCTTGAACGTGCAATCAAGTCGCATAATATTTCAACTCCAATCACTCAGGTTGGCGCGGTAACAGATACTGTATGTAAACCGATATTGAAGCTTTAATGCAGTTTAATGTGCTGTGAAGAATGTAGATAGCACACGTTTTTCTCCCATGTCAGAGTGCAGATTTAGAGTGTCTGTGTGTGTGCAAGTGTTTGTGTGTGTGTGTGTGTGTGTGTGTGCCAGTCAATGCCAGAAATGACTGGCACCAATGATTATATGGGCCTTTATTTTGCAGGTACCCACACAATAGGTTCTTACACATAATGTTGGAAGAAATACATATCTACCGTGACTTTGTTACAGACATTGTGTTTGTACAACAGATTTCAATACTAACACTTACTGTGTTTAGACTATTTGCTAACAACATCTGTGCAATCAAACAAATACAAAACACAGAGAAAATGACATTGGCTGTAGCGTGACATCAAATTCTACAACTGGATGATTCATTCATTCATTCATAAAGGATAATGTAGAAAGAGGCTTGAGTAAAACAAATGTGACAGAAAATATATAGAAAGTGAAGGTGTTTGAATACTTTGCGAAAACACCACATACGTTAAATTGAAGCCTAGTTAGTATCTATGGCCTCTTACAAAACAAATGTCACAGAAAATATATAGAAAGTGAAGGTGTTTGAATACTTTGCGAAAACCTCACATAAGTTACATTGAAGCCTAATTAGTATCTATGGCCTCGTTACAACAGCCCCCATCTGTACATCAGAACATGTCTCCATCAGAACTTGTCTAAGCAAAGCCAAGATCTCCTCATCGGACCACCTGCTCAACCAGAACGATTCTGGCCGAACCTACATGCTTGAAGGAGAGCACATTTTCTGGCCAGCAACTACACATGAGATTCCAGATGTCTGACCAACTGCATGGCGTCACTACAGCCAACAAGGTAAGAAAACCCTGTCCAACATTCCCTCACCAACATCGCAACTCTCCATATGACAGTACCAACAACTGACAAGAGTCCAACTCTCCATATGACAGTACCAACAACTGACAAGAGTCCAACTCTCCATATGACAGTACCAACAACTGACAAGAGTCCAACTCTCCATATGACAGTACCAACAACTGACAAGAGTCCAACTCTCCATATGACAGTACCAACAACTGACAAGAGTCCAACTCTCCATATGACAGTACCAACAACTGACAAGAGTCCAACTCTCCATATGACAGTACCAACAACTGACAAGAGTCCAACTCTCCATATGACAGTACCAACAACTGACAAGAGTCCAACTCTCCATATGACAGTACCAACAACTGACAAGAGTCCAACTCTCCATATGACAGTACCAACAACTGACAAGAGTCCAACTCTCCATATGACAGTACCAACAACTGACAAGAGTCCAACTCTCCATATGACAGTACCAACAACTGACAAGAGTCCAACTCTCCATATGACAGTACCAACAACTGACAAGAGTCCAACTCTCCATATGACAGTACCAACAACTGACAAGAGTCCAACTCTCCATATGACAGTACCAACAACTGACAAGAGTCCAACTCTCCATATGACAGTACCAACAACTGACAAGAGTCCAACTCTCCATATGACAGTACCAACAACTGACAAGAGTCCAACTCTCCATATGACAGTACCAACAACTGACAAGAGTCCAACTCTCCATATGACAGTACCAACAACTGACAAGAGTCCAACTCTCCATATGACAGTACCAACAACTGACAAGAGTCCAACTCTCCATATGACAGTACCAACAACTGACAAGAGTCCAACTCTCCATATGACAGTACCAACAACTGACAAGAGTCCAACTCTCCATATGACAGTACCAACAACTGACAAGAGTCCAACTCTCCATATGACAGTACCAACAACTGACAAGAGTCCAACTCTCCATATGACAGTACCAACAACTGACAAGAGTCCAACTCTCCATATGACAGTACCAACAACTGACAAGAGTCCAACTCTCCATATGACAGTACCAACAACTGACAAGAGTCCAACTCTCCATATGACAGTACCAACAACTGACAAGAGTCCAACTCTCCATATGACAGTACCAACAACTGACAAGAGTCCAACTCTCCATATGACAGTACCAACAACTGACAAGAGTCCAACTCTCCATATGACAGTACCAACAACTGACAAGAGTCCAACTCTCCATATGACAGTACCAACAACTGACAAGAGTCCAACTCTCCATATGACAGTACCAACAACTGACAAGAGTCCAACTCTCCATATGACAGTACCAACAACTGACAAGAGTCCAACTCTCCATATGACAGTACCAACAACTGACAAGAGTCCAACTCTCCATATGACAGTACCAACAACTGACAAGAGTCCAACTCTCCATATGACAGTACCAACAACTGACAAGAGTCCAACTCTCCATATGACAGTACCAACAACTGACAAGAGTCCAACTCTCCATATGACAGTACCAACAACTGACAAGAGTCCAACTCTCCATATGACAGTACCAACAACTGACAAGAGTCCAACTCTCCATATGACAGTACCAACAACTGACAAGAGTCCAACTCTCCATATGACAGTACCAACAACTGACAAGAGTCCAACTCTTAGCCAAGTGTTCTCATCAGGACCCATTCATTTTCCAGACAGATGGTTCTGACGTTGATCTTTAAACATTCACCCACTCTGATTTTCATTCCCAATGAATCAGTGAGGTCACATCAACCATGGCATTGTTTATCAATCATCATCCATATCACACAACGGTATTAGTAGCGCACACACACACACACACACACACACACACACACACACGGCCTGTATGGGATGAGCCCACAACGGGTGTCTGGACTGAGAACTATTTCTTTTTTTAATTACAAAGGCTTCGGAGCACCTAAATATCTGGAACAGCTGCAACTGTCTAATCCATCAGACTGGCTGAGCAGGAGGGAGGACGTAGCCCCTGTGCTGAGCTTCAGCCCTGATGACTGAAGTCTGCGTTGACCTCTAGTAGAGCAGACAGATGAGCACGCGCACACACACACACACACACACACCATAAAGCTTTCCTGCTGTCTCCCCTTCCCTCTAACCACAGGATACATAGGAGCTTGCCGTGCATGTATTCACACACAGCACACAACAAACATCCTCCCACACTGAATGTGACAGACACTCATTTATACCTCGACAAGCCAGAGGGTGTACGTGTGTGTGCATTTGTGTGCGTGTGTGTGTGTTTCGGGGAAATCAGCGAAAGCGTGAGACGGAGCAACATGTTTTCCTTGTTTCCCTTCAAAAGCTGAACCACTCCATGGCGGGATAAACGACTCCCAGCCAGACGCCGTCACTCAAACTGAGCAACAACCTCTTGGGTTAAGTTTAGGGATTAATAAAGTAAAAGTCAATGGTTAAGTTAGGTTATTTATTCATAATGATTAAAGGCTAAGGTTTGGTAAGGGCTTAAAACAAACAAGTGCTAAGTACTGGATTAAACTAGCAAGTCTCGGAGCAAGAACACACATTTTATACAGTTCAGCCAATCCATCCCAACACAACTCATTAGGCAGCAAGCCAACTCGACAGTAATTTAACTCATTGTTGCCCCTACTGGCAGGTTTTAAGTTGACACCCAACATTTGTGGGATTTGGTTATCTTGACCAGTGCCGTAACTACCATTGAGGACACCGAGGTCATGTCCTCGGTATTTTTTTCTGTGATATATATTATTTGAGTAATTTCATTGTGAATGGAAAATAGCCGACGAGTTGAGAAGTCTACGGATCGTCGTCAGGGACACGTAGCCTACTTGTCTTGTCAGTCAAAACAGAAATAGTTGGCTATAGTCGTTGTCTTCAGGACTTAACTCGTCTAATATATATTTTTACACATAGGCGTAATCCTATGGGGGGGGGGCAGGGGGACACGTCCCCCCAATATTAAAAGAAGGACAATTGGTCCACCACATATTGATCATAGGCTACTGTATGATTATGCGGGCAATATCGATGTGACTGCTAAAACATAACGTCTTTCTTTTCAGCACCGAAAATATAAAATCCTGGTCGGTCCATTTCACAAATCCATTTGACTTGCCTTACACATTAACAAAAGTTATTTCTCCTGAAATCCATGTCATGTTTTCCCTATACCTTTGTACTCTTGTGAGCGCGGAATGAGACCGACATGGCCCATGGATGATATTCAGTATTTGTTGAACATAATCCCTTAGATAACGACTAGGTGCATTTCACTAGAATTTCGAATTGTAGAATTAGTGCGAACTTCGATTGCAATACTATACAGCTTTAATGAATGGGACTTTAAAAAAGCCAGCTGATACTACCCAGGGACGGGCTGGGACTAAAAAAGTAAAAGCACAACATATTTCTTAATATTAACTACTGCATGTGGCATTTTAGAGCTAAAATGTTGAAGTTTAGCTGTTTTAAATACATCATACACATGGTCAACATTATAATTCAGAAAATAAAATCTAAAGACATAATGTGGCATCTGGTAGGGGGAATCGAACCCGCGTCACCCTGATCCATAGCCGAGCGCACTAACCACAACTCCAAACAGATTAGTGGGGAAATGAAAAGTGATGACTGTGTGTGATGGAGTACCAGATCACACAGATGGCCAGTTCGCCCCTGATACTACCTATATTACAGGTAGGTTAGCAGCATTTCGCAAACATTCAAACTCAGACTTTTATTTTCTTTTGATTAAAAAAAGGGGGGAGGTATTTTTGACCTCGGTATTTGAAAATCCTGGTTACGGCAGTGATCTTGACTGAGAAGTTGCTCATTGAATACTGAGGGAACAAAGCATCACAAAAGCTATGTTGAAGCGGCCTACTCTATTGCATTTAATATTTATGAAGGACAATAACAAGACAACCGTACACAAGATCTCAGCGGTGGAGGAACACTGTGAGATGTGAATCCCTTTACATAAAAAGGTTAGTGGGTGCGCAAACAACAAAACCAAATAACCTCAGAGTTTAAGAATCCCTCCGGGGCAATTTAGGTGTTGCTGAAAGCATGAAACCCCCCAAAAAATGCAGGGATAGAAACTATTAAACAAAGATACAGGATGAGAAACAAAAATGCAGCCACACAGGCCAACAGACAGTCAAGGACCTCCACTATAGTGTCTGTAATGGAATTCACCAACCTAGCCACAGCCTGCCTTATACAAAAGCAACAAATACGAGTTTAACTGAACTCTGCAGCAGTGGCTCCATGAGTTGAGGAAGGAACATCAAGAGGAAGACTAAAAGAACAACAGCCCTCAGTTGGCTGTCTGACGTCATGCCTACAGTGCAGTTATGGTAGAAATAATACACTGGTAGACAGATTTACTGCACTGTAAAACAAGGCCAGAGCAATGCGTCCAGAGCACTGTTAAACAAGCGCCTAGACAAAATACGACGTTTAATTAAGCAGGTTAACTGGAGCTCAGCCATCACTGGTTGATCTGGTAGCCCGCACAAAGTTGTGTGTTTCTGGTTTTACTACGTTTATTGGGACTTTGGGTCACAGTTCCATCTGTGAAACATTATAGGAGTCTATATTTTCATTGAATCTCCCCAGACGATAAAGCTAACCATAACCCAATTGTAAAATATACCCTAAACTGAATTCCTGAGCAAGGAGAAGTGGTTTACCTCACAGGCACAGGAGACATCTCGCCACAAAGTCAAATTGTCCATGTGTTACTATGTTTTTGGAGATTTTGAGTCCCTATCAGGCTACTAAAATGGGAACACACAAACAAACTAACATGGATACACTATAAAGCACACACGCAAGGTCAAATCCTCTATTATTTCTGCAACCTTTCCAACGATTGCCTTTTTTGACACCATTGTGAATATATTACACAGTAGATTATGTAAACCCTGTGTCTGTCTGCTCCATCTTTTAACACACTCAGAAATACACCTGTTTGGCTACTGCAGTAAAGTTTCTGACTGGTCCGCGTTGCAGAGGACGCCAGGATCTAAGAGCCAAACCATTTAAACACTGCCCCCATCAGTCCATTCTGGTTCACTGCGCCCCGTAAAAGTACTCACCGTGGCACGTTCCGCCGTTAGTGGGATCTCCATAGTAACCAGGCATGCAGGTTTGACACTGCGGTCCGGTGGTCAGGTTTCTGCACTGCTCACAGACACTGCCGTTCACACACGTACTGTGGCCGTTACACTGACAGGCTGGAAAGAGGAAAGACGACAACGGCTGGAATAAACCAAGTGTGCGATGTCAATATGTGAACGTGTGTTTGAACCCTGTATCTAAGCCTTACATTGCATGTCTCGGTTGTAACACGTTTTCGTGTGTGTGTGTGTGTGTGTGTGTAAATGACCAGGCACACGTGACTGTGTCTGTTTGTCTGTGTGTTGACCTACCAGGACACTGGATGTAGGCCCATTGAAATCCTTTATCTCTGGGGCAGAGTGCAGGCTCCACTAGCATGTCCCTGGTCTGCCTGGAGGAGCTCCTCATGGGCTCACGGTAGGAACCCTCCATACAGCGCCCCCTCCCCGTGTTGGTCGGGTCTCCACACCAGCCGCACTCCACCTGATCCAAACACTGACCGCACGTCCTCAGCCCTGAACAGTTCTGAGCTACAACGGGCGAGAGAGAGTGACAAAGAGATGGAAAATGACGGGGGGGAAAAGAAAAGAAGAACGAGAGAAAGAGATTAATCAAAATGTCCCTCACAGAATAGTTGGCAGCTCTTCGAACCATTAATTAGTCTAAGTAAGCACTGTTACCCTCCTATTCACCTAACATCACATAAATAAAGTAGGCGATTGTTACCCATTCATTAATTCATTCACTTGGCAGTTAGGGACCACGGAGACAGACGATGCCTCTTGACTATAATAGCCATCTGATTCATTATTTAATGGATTAGAGGGGTGGGTATGAATGTACAGTTTCTCATTTAGAGACAAGCGATTCGCACCTTAACGACGTCGAGTTATATTTCGACCAAAAAAGTTGTGATTTTGGGCCAAGTTTTTAACAGCTGCCAAAGTTACCAAGGCTTCGGTTGAAAATAACAACGTAAAGTTTGAAAATAAAGTATGTTTATCACAGCATTCTTTTATTTGTATCCTCTTTATAGATATTTAGCTAACTTTAGCAAACAAACTTTCTGTCTACAGACAAAGACAGAGGACTGCGGGTGGCAGCCATATTGGTACCCAACGAATTGTCTCACAAAAGCAGGTGGTTGGCTGATGACAAGTGCTCTCACACTCCACCAAGTAGAGCCTCAAGGCTCAGAGGCAAACATCTGTTCATACCACATCCCTAAGATTAAACCAAATGCTCACTGACTGCCTTTAATAAAGGCCTCCAGGGTTAAACACAACTCCTACATGCGTAATACATACACACTGCGCAAAATAGACACCTATACCACACATTTATTTTATTTATGATTTCGCATTAAAGCAAAAAGGTACAGTCAACTACAGGAGTTTTGTCGCCTTTCATGATATGAAGAAAAATATACAACACAAAGAATTAGTTATATTTTGGTAGTCTGACGAGGTTGGCACACGTTGGCAGGTAGTTTGATGAGGTTGGCACACGTTGGCAGGTAGTTTGATGAGGTTGGCACACGTTGGCAGGTAGTCTGACGAGGTTGGCACATAGTCTTCGGTTTGCCCTGATGGACTGCCCTTTCTACTTCAGGTCAAAGGTTTTCAATTGGATTTAAGTCTGGAGACTGAAAGGAAAATTGTAAAACATTGATTTTATGTCCCGGCTAACAATTCTGTGTTGATTTTGATGTATGTTTAGAGTCATTGTCTTGTTGAAAGGTTCCTTCCAGAAACAAGTCGTTCGTGTGCTAAAGGATGTTGGTACTTGGTATTATTCCTCATGCCGACCACCTTTACAAAAGCTTCTGGACCACTAGCAGCAACACAATCCTATAGCATTAATGATCCACCATCTTAAATTACTGTGGATATCAGGTGCTTTTTCTTGCTTGCAGACCACTTTCATTCCAAAACAAGTCGATTGTGTGCACAGCCAAAATATACAAGTTTTGTCCAATTGTAGTTTCCATAACACCTGGCAAAGTAAAGGCACAGAAATGTCTGGGTTGGGCTTTGTAAAGACTGCTGTCATACAAACCTTTCTAACAGCTTGTAGACATGGAAGTCTCCTGGAAAAAGTTGAGTTCTATTTATTTTGAGACTTGATAAACCTAAAACTCCAACACGGTGCAGTTCTAAAGTTGTGAACTTCCTCACCTTAAATCGGGGCAATATGCAGATGTGTCCTTTTCCTGACAAATTTGCGACTTTTAAGGTTTATAAACTCTTTTATTATTACCCTGACTGTGCAAAATTGTATCATCAACTGTAAATATATTTATTCATATATATATATATATATATAGCCATTACCTGATCTGTGTAGGTCCCTAACTGTCTACTTTGGTTTTACACATGGTGATGGCTAACAAAGGGATTTTACATGTGTGCAACTTCTTATTTATGCCCCAAGAAAACAGAAACAGATGAAAGGCAAGTTCCTGATTTAGGGATGCTAATACTTTCAAACCCTCCAAAAACGTAACTAATGAATGAAAAAAATAGGATTGTGGAATTATTGTGTTTTAATAAAAGCATTAAGGATCCTCTGATGTTTGAACACAAAATATGACTCATTAATGTGTCTGAAAAACTGTAGCATTCCCTTTAGCCAGATCACATAGGGCGGCGCTTCTTCCTGATAGTTGACTGTATCTACAAAATGACATTCATAAGCCTCCATGTACAGTAGCAGTCAAAAGTTTGGATTCAGTTGTGACTGTTACTCCATGTCAGTCTTAAAACCTCAGTGCTAATGTACAACTGTAGGTATATTTACAACATGTGTAACGCTGACAAACCGCATATAATCTTAACTGCTCGTTCTGGACGATTGGATAGAAGTGACAAATAACCTTCTGACTTCCATGACAGCATTTGTGTGTGGCTAAACGTAATCAAACGTCATAAACACAACAATGGCCATTTAATTAGTCCCATCTGAATCCTCTAACACCTATTATCGCAATTTTCCGATTGTTTTATGTTTTTGTCTTCCTAAACAACTAGAATTACTTTCAATAACTGTTGTCTTTGCTGAGAATATATTGGTAGTCATAAAATGTTCCTGACATTAAAACCAAAGCGTTTTAATGGGAACTTAGAAATGACATATTATACTGGATTCACTGCTTTCACTCTTTAACCCATGCTTATATTATAACGATTTTTTGCAGCAAAGATTATTTTGATAGGGTGGTTAAATCAGTTTTCTATCAAGTGCCTGTCAGAGGTGGAATTTTTTATAACAGTTTTTGATATTGACCATCTTTAACATGTCAAGCATTACAAAAATGTGTGATCCAATATGCATAGCCTGGTAATACTAAAGAATAATATAATATGCATCTATTTGATTGACTAGGCCTTCACAGAGCAGGCTTCAGGCTTCACAGAGCAGATGAACAAGTCATCTTGTTCGGGGACACAATACGAGCAACATTTGAGATACTTATGAAATAGTTGAAGTAGAACTCAATGGAAATCAAGAACAACCCGTAGGACACGAAAAGGTATCACAAAGTGATCCAATATTTTCTCACCCATTGCCGTGTGGGTTTTCGGAGTGAATGATGGAATATGCATTTTTGCCAGAAGTTTTAAACCGCTTGCATTTCCATAAGCCACTGATGTGTTCGCTGAACTTTTCTCCCCAAAAGCAGCGCTTCAGAGTCTGTCCCTGTTGCATTATTCAACCACGCTACTGATTTATTTCGAGGTTCTCCTGTCTTTTCATCCAACCGGAGTCTTTCACTTCCTAATTACAAACACAGCAGTTCTCTACTCTCCCGGCCTTAGAGAGACAATAGTGTTAACCGTGAGGGGTATTATGGTCTTTCTAAACTCCAAAAGCTTTTTCAGCTTTCTAAAGGGCTTTTTATTGTTCCCCACAACATCATAGAGAGGGGCTCTGTGGCTCTATCTCCGTCTGTTTTGTTACGACTATGCGTTTTATTTATATATCATATTGTCCACTATTTGGTTGTTTGATGTGTTTCACCATAGTGATCTGGTTTCTACACAAGCATTCTGATTGACTCAGGGTGAGCTTACTGAAGAGTCTGTAAAAACAACTGTATTCATAAGAGATAATCAACAAAATATCTGTAGTTTGTGTCACAAGACACAACCCTACATTCGTATAATCCAAGGCAATGACCTGAACCTATTGAAAACAGACGTTTTAGAAATTACAATTGTATTTGTTTGTGTAGATTCATGTTATTTGTCATTTGGATGAGTCGTTAAAAACCAATAATCGATAATTGAGAAAGGGAGAAAAATATTAGACGTTTTCAGGGTGTTGCATCGAAGTTCAGTCACCTAAAATGCTGTACGGTCTAATTTTGTTATTAGTCGTTGTTCACTAATTTCCACCTAGATTCAATAAATTGTGTACCGAAGTTGTTGATAAGACCCAATATAATGGTTGCAATATAATGGCCAGACGAGTCGGAGAGTGTGAGCCACCGTTTTCATCTGGGTGTGTGATATATTTTTGGTTCCATCCAATAAATCTGGCTGTTACTATTCAACCTTAAACTATGGTACAGATACTCCCTGAATTTTTCCTTGATTGATAAGTTACTCTCATTTTGGCCATCAATTTTTCTCCAAATAAAACTCCATCAGCTAGACTAAAGGGATGTTTTGTTTCTCTGAAATGCAAAGGGTGGGCACTGCCAATGTGTTTGTCTGTGTGCATGTGTGCAAGCTTTAATTAATTACATTTATTTCACATGACCTTTTTACATTTCCAGTTTTAAAGTGCTTACGCAGATACCCAACCTAGAATCCAAAATAGCAAGCAATACGATAAAGAGAACAAGAGCCAGACTGTGTCCTAATTACTTAGTGAATTATGACCTTCACACAGAGATAAGCCATTTCCTGAAGGAGCAGCGGAATCTCATTGTGTTATGGGGCACATTGCTTCGAAGCACAGTCACATTGGTGTCACTGACCACTGAGCTTTCAAATATATCCCATGAACACCAAAAAGTGAATCAGATTTACTTTATCTTCCAATATCCCTTCCGATCCAAACAGTAAAACAAATCGACGATTTACTATAAATAATTGTACAGTAAAATAAACTTTGGCAATAATTTTAAACAAATATTTTTATTAAAATTATTTTGTTCAAATTATTATTATTTTTATGAAAACATGTTTTAATTAATCAATATTTAGCACAACGCTATGTTGCGTGGTGCAGTTACAGTAGACAATATTGTTGACAGAGCTTGAGATAATCTGCAAGAAAGAACGCAAGAAAATCCAGATTTGCAAAGATAACACAATTTAACCCGATAGGATTCGCTGTAATACCTGCCAAATGTCTTTTTACAAAGTATAGGCAGGTGGGGCGGAACTCTTTGAGTGTTTCCGTACAATAGTTACAAAAAACTTTCCAACTTTTTCTAAAATAATGTTGATGTAGAGTTCCATTTATTTTGGATTTCATGAAAAAATGCCAAATGCTAAAAAGAATTGAGAAAAACAACAATTTAGTCCGAGAATTTTGTTGTAATCGGGGTTTGCATGTTTTGTAAGGAGGTATTTGAAGATCTGATTCCTATAACTAGCTATCACCAGAAAAGAAGCAAAACTGACAGTGCAAGATAAGCAAACCATTTTGTATTAAGGTCTATATGAGACTAAATGAAACTTATGTATTCAGTGTCATGATTATGTGAAGTGTACTGATGTTCACAATGATATCAAAGTGATCGCTTTTGATTAAAAAGTGTTTACCGTCACAATTAAAGCTAGTTTAAAAACGCACATACCCAGTAAATCTTTAGGAAATACGATGTACGTTTCTGGGCGAAGCTGCCTGGTTGACAACAGCCTCATTTCCCTGTGAAAAATGGCTCCCAGAACAATTAATCTTACTGGCTTATAACAGTGGCTCTAAGTGGACTGTATTCTTTCTTTACTGCGGGAGTGAACAATGGTGGCAGGAAACACAAAACAGTAATTGGTCGAGAAAGGTAAAGCCCCAAAAGGGCTATTTTTAGTACAATGCTGGAACACCCAAAGCAAATGTATTGGAGAAGATTGCAGCTTGTGTGGTTCGGAACATAAAGAACGGTTAAAACCCAACTCCCTGTAACAAAAAGTGAATCGGAAAAGCACCTATGAAGATCCAGGGTCAGGATAAAGACACAAGCTACCATTAGGTGCCCACTAACAGCAACCAGTGCAGCTGGCTATCATCCAATAATTTGTTATATATTATTACATGAACATGACATTGGTGTTAACATGGGCAAGACAGTTTCTCACCACCATACAAATTCTCCGGAAACACACTGGCCATTAATTAGTAGCTAAATGTAATGACTTTAGACTGCCCTGTTACGAACGCTGGCACTGGGTGGGGAATGTGGACTAATTGTGCACAGCACTATGTAAAACAACAATGTCATATCCCATGAATAATGTCACTGATGTGGTATAATGGGGGGGTGGTGATCAGGCGAACTGCGTGTCCATGACGAGATATGTTGAAAGCTCTTCTGCTGTTTAATTGTTCACACGATAAAAAGTAGCAATGAAGGAAGTTCATGGATGGCAGACAGTAGTGTTACAATGAGATTCACGAAAGCATTATTGGCAGTAGCAACGCCAGCTGGACATTACTTTTGCTATGACATACTGTAAATCTAATTGGGAATATGTGGAAAAAGTTAATAACTGTAGTTCACTACAAGTCTCCGTCCGATTGAAAACAATGTGCAATGAAGAATTGTCAAAATGGGTTTTGTCCAGATGTTTGTTAGAGACATACAGAAAAATACTCATGGCTTTTGGGCTGGGGACAGGGAATGTGGGCTTTCCCAGTCCCCATAAGATAGTTTTCAGGCTGACACAGGTGAGAGGTGCCTAGGGGCTAGGTGCTGTTTTTGGAAGATGCTCCAGTCATTTCAAATAGCACACCTGGAAAGTTGTCTCTTTTCAATATTTGGACATATATGTACATTTGAATTCAACACCATTGACATAAAAGTTGCCAAATATAACAAATAACACTAAAAGATTATTCTTTGCAATTATTTATCAAACCAGGCCAACAGCGTATTTGCATATAATATGTACCTACTGAAATGGATGCATGTGGTATATTGTGGTAACATAAAATAGCAACTACCTTTTGTTGTTACTTCGAACAATGCTACTAATTGAGTACTGATCAAATGCAGAATGCCCTATGAGAGAATTTCATTAAGCACTAAAGCTAAATTAATCATTACTGATTGGGTCATAGTAAGAACAAAACAGTATAAAAGGTGTATCTCGTTGAAAGCAGCCCATGAGACCAAGCGAGTGTGTGAACAAACCACATAGACAGAGAGGATTATCCCAGGTCTTACAGGGTTTTCTCCAATTCAACACCAATTAAACAGCTTAAACTGACACTAGACTCCGACTTCCAGTCTTTACTAATAGGCTAAAGAGATTCATTCATAATGAATGGACAGCTGGTCACTAGGTTTTTAAATAGTTTATACCCAACGATCTGGGTGCGTTTAAGGCCCGCTGCCCTGGTTCAAAGCTCGGCTGGCTTGTCTAAGAAAACCACACATAGGTTAGATCCTTGAGACTGAGCACATCAGGAAATCTGCCCAATGCCTTAAGCATAAACCTCCCCCCTCTTTCACTCTCATCTCAAAGACCACTGGATCATGTCTCCACTGGGAGTAATAACGTTGTCAGTGTTTTAGGCCGCCACTTGTCCTGTCTTAAGATAAGCCTCCTCCTGCCATGGGGACCAGCAGGTTCTGGATGTGATGACAGGCTTGTGTTTATGGTGGGTTCTAGCAATCCAGAAGGAGATCGTGTGGTATAAACACAGGCCCTGGGGCACTGGGCTGGTTAACTGCACAGACCATCTGGAGCTGGGATTGGATGAGGTCACGGAAGGTGTTGAATTATAGTTGTAGAAATGTCAGGGCAAGATAAACAGTACAAGGGACATATGTGTTTGTGTCTGGATCACCTGTCATCTGCCCTCAGTCTTTCTGGGTCCTGCTGTTTGTGAGTTTTAGCTCTAGTTTATGCCTGGTTCCCTTGGTACCCGAGTTATAACATGACATTGCTCTTAGTACATTCCAGGTTCAACTGTCGTCCTAGCAACATGATTACTCTTGCTCCATTGTATAGACAGTACTGCAGCCCCAAACTGAATGGAGGTGATTATCAAATATCATCATAAATTATTAACATGTAGCACAACCATTCTTCTTACTGGCGTTGGTTATTGGTATAGCAAGCTCTACCATACAGTTAGTGATACTGTAAGTGTCACCAGTTGTATGGCTAGCTTCAAACAGCACTGTACTGTCATCTAGCTTTATACTCTAGCTGGTTAACACATGTGAGCAGCTTGGTTAACATTACAGCAGCTGGCTAAATTTACATTATTAAATAATTCACCTAGTTATTTATCCCAGACACAAACATTGTATTGGATAGGAACACATGAAACTCACCTGACTATTTAGGAATGTTGACATCGTATAAGGAACACTGAAACAGTGATTCATTTGGTATCCACTACCGGTAGTTACTGCGTAGACATAACTCCAAAATCCAGTTTTAATCTCTTCTTAGAGCTGGAATCTTTTTTAAACCCAAATGTTTTGAATGGAGCGTAAATATGTTAGTTTGACAATACTTTTCAAAAAACATCCTCTGCTTACTCTGTTTGGGCGGTGTGTAATGTTCATTTCTGTTTGCGGATTGGACACATCTGGAATTGTTCGTACACAACACTGCAGAAAATCTGGAGAAAAAGCATTTATGTTTTTTTTCCTAGAAGTGTGAAATGACATATTTTGCTATGGTTTAAATCTCCAATTTCTCCTGGAAATCATCAAGCTCTGTCGCCCTGACAGAACCAATATGATGTTGTGAAGAGCTTCGGAGCTCAGCAAGACACTTGACTGGTTTAAAGTGTTGCCCATCCTGACTGACTGACTGGGTCACACAATGAGTTCCCGTACTTATTCAGGAATTTTCGTCCTTGGACTAGCCTATTTTTGTAAAGGTAATAAAAAGCATTTTTAGATAGAGCACACAACAGATGCCAAACAGTTAGACTCCGATAAAAATCAATAAAGTGCACAATCTGCTAAGATGATATCTAACAGAGACAGAGTGAGCCGTGAATGCTTACATTTGTATATTTCTTGTCCTGGCCCACTGTGAGATTTAAACCCACAACACGAGTGTTACAAGTGTCACGCTCAATTGTTTGAGCTGCACAGGAATAAATCACAGCAGATAGCTAGAGAGCTTGACACAAAAAGCTTGCCTACGTAGCTAGTACTTTAGCAACAACTGGCTAAATAACTAGCAGCAATACATTATACAAAGATGTAAATATTAAATATCTAGGAAACCGGAAAGAGTTCCTCAAATCTGATTTGTAACCTAATGATACCTAGCCAGCATTCAAAGGTGGTACTTTGTTTAATGTCTGATAATTGCAGTGTAGCTACTGTACTAAAAGCATCCATTGATAAGCCTTGCTGTGCTCTGGGTCCGCTTGTCCCAACTTGACATGTCAGAATGACATTAAAGACAACTCAGATGTGGCTCTCTGATTCAAAGACTAAGATCAAGAATGTAAAAATGTGGCGTTACTGAGTGAAAAACAACTGTTTACCTGAAATCCCATGATTGTTCGAGCCAAAGTGTTCACACTTTATTGGTTGCTTTGGTTGTGAAACATGCAAAAAACGTCTAAAAACATTCCTCTTCAAACTGT
Source organism: Dallia pectoralis (assembly GCA_029465975.1). Classification (NCBI taxonomy): domain Eukaryota; kingdom Metazoa; phylum Chordata; class Actinopteri; order Esociformes; family Umbridae; genus Dallia; species Dallia pectoralis. Next base: position 12,563,585 of record CM055730.1, on the reverse strand, counting down.
ACCTCCAGTAGCTCCATGAATGGAGCTCCACAACTCTCGACTGTTTGAAACTTCACTACCGAATCATTCTTCTACGATTATCACCCATTCCTCCTCTCCTAGCACCCCTTCTATCTCTAGCACTTCCCCCTGCACCCACCCAGGAACAATGTACTTATTGCCTTTTTGATGTGTGTTTTAGCTATATGTGAAATGCCTGCACTTATTGTAAGTCGCTCTGGATAAGAGGGTCTGCTAAATGCGCAAAATGTAAATGTAAATGTGTCGGCCCATAAACATTACAGTCACTGCAGTCGAACACACATGAATGCAATATGTTTGGCTTTGGGTACTCACACACACAAACATGAATGCAATACGTTTGGCTTTGGGTACTCACACACACACACACACACACACACACGAATGCAATACATTTGGCCTTGGGTACTCACACACACACACACACAAATGCAATACGTTTGGCTTTGGGTACTCACACACACACACACACAAATGCAATACATTTGGCCTTGGGTACTCACACACACACACACACAAATGCAATACGTTTAGCTTTGGGTACTCACACACACACACACACACACAAATGCAATACATTTGGCCTTGGGTACTCACACACACACACACACAAATGCAATACATTTGGCCTTGGGTACTCACACACACACACACCACACAAATGCAATACATTTGGCCTTGGGTACTCACACACACACACACACAAATGCAATACGTTTGGCTTTGGGTACTCACACACACACACACACACACAAATACAATACATTTGGCCTTGGGTACTCACACACACACACACACAAATACAATACATTTGGCCTTGGGTACTCACACACACACAAACACAAATGCAATACGTTTGGCTTTGGGTACTCACACACACACACACACAAATGCAATACGTTTGGCTTTGGGTACTCACACACACAAACACAAATGCAATACGTTTGGCTTTGGGTACTCACACACACACACACACATGAATACAATTTGTTTGGCTTTGGGTACTCACACACACACAAACACAAATACAATTTGTTTGGCTTTGGGTACTCACACACACATTCTCCAGTCTGCCACTCCAGACACTGTCCGTAGGGAAAGGAGATGACGTAGGCGTTGGAGTCCACACATCGCCGGGTGCTGCGACACCACATGCACTCCATGGCCTGGCTGGTGCAGTTGGCACAGCTGGTACGCATGGAGCAGGGCATCTTACACAGACGGGCATTCTGGCTGGGGCTCACTGTGAACAGAAGGACGGGAGATATCTGTCCGGTACCCTAAGCTAGTGATGAACA
>CM055730.1:12472266-12559766 GCA_029465975.1 Dallia pectoralis | reverse complement strand
CCTTTTGATTTTATTGTAGCACTTTTTGGGTAGGAGTCTATTAGCATGGCACATCTGGACATGGCAATATCTACTGTGAACAGCCCTCTTCAGATCACTCCACAGACGTTCAATTGGATGTCGTTCTGGGCTCTGGCTGGGCCATTCCAAAACGTTAATCTTCTTCTGGAGAAGCCATGCTTTTGTGGATTTGGATGTGTGCTTTGGGTCATTTTTGCTTACAGAAAGTACTCTGAAGCCTTTGTTATTATGGGCTGTATTGTGTAGGTTGATGGCAGAATTATATATTTCATAAATTCTAAATGAGGTTTGTAACAGACAAACAGAAGTGGAAATAGATAAACAGAAGTGGTTTGATATATGCAGTGCTTTTTTAGTTTTTTCGTATATTTTTCAAATGTTTGGATATGAAATAGGACAATTACTAATATTGTTTGAAGTAAAGATTATTGTGTGTATTTACAGTATTGCCTATTCGTGCAAACCTGTATGCAGCAATGACAACTGTTTGTTATTCACATAGTATCACTATTTCAGGGCACCAAAACTAAAAGGAAAATTGCCTTGACAGGTGTTTCTGGTTAGTTGGATGTGTTCCATCACATGATTTATGCAGGCATAAGACCAGCTGCGTGAACTAAATGCTTCCTGTTCCAATAACGAATATAAATATATATACTATGTAACTGAATAAGTACATGGTGCACTGTATGTTCACATCAAGGCCAGTTGATTAAGGATTCCTATATAGTACTGGGTGAAAAAATCTGACCTCTAGAACATCCTAAAATCTTCTGGGGGTGGACAATACCTCACCAGCTAGTAGACATATAATGTATAATTTATATTAATATATATAAATAAATATAATAAATATTATGGAAGTGAATAATAACAGCGAAAATGCCAACATCAGACATACTGCCGACAGAAGCCAATAAACCCATGAAGTCATCAAACAAACCTGTTTATTTTGACTTTTACAAATGTCTGTGGGTTATTTGATAATGAGCAATAATGTCAAAACCGATTTATCTCTAATAGTTTATTAGCTAGAAACTGTTGAATTGCTTGCTTGCAGGTCAAGAAATTGGCACCCGCCCACCCTCCAAATGCGGGTAACTTTTGTGATTGTCGGGTGAAACCGTCAATCTACCTGCCACGTAAGACAACACAACATCGAGCAAGCGTTGTGTTGTTGACAATTACGTAGCCTATTGTTTTTGTTAAGCAAGCCCCGCTATTTACTTGGACGTTCGAGACAAAATACTGGCGTGAAGAGGTTGCCGGCTGTAGATCAACGAAAAGAGGATGAGGAGGACGGTTCCAGAAATAAAATATCACGTTGCACAATATCAATATCGAAAATGTCGCAAGAAGTGCGATATTTATTTATACATTTATTTTGTGGAGAGATGCGTCGGTTGGCTTTGTGGCTTAGTTGTGTTCGATTTAAGCGCACGCTTGAAAACTATATATAATGAACACGTTTCATTGGCCAGTTCCCCTGTCACATGCAAGTGACAGCAAACGGGTCCACTAAACGAACAGACCCTATCGAACACGTGACGTATGTGTTAACTCCGACTACGCGAGTGAAGAGAAATAGAGACCCCCGGACAAAGCGAGTTAGAGAAGTTTAAGAAAAGTTTCAGCAAACTAATGTCGCTCAATCTGTTGTACTCTGCAAACCCTGCGGTATGGTGATACACCGGGCAACAGGAAATACAACCAACCTATTTTCCCATCTTAAAAACCACACATTCCATAGGATGAGTGCAAACGCCACAATCGATTTTGAATATATATATTAATCTATTTTGAGGTATTTTCCCATACCTTTTGTGTTTTTACATATGTTTAATAATATCGAAATTAATATCGATATCGCAATATTCATGATCAATATCGCAATATCACATTTTGTCAATATCGTGCAACCCTAGTACAAACTTAAAAATTGTATTTTGATATAAATGTTATGTTTATTGTTAATCTAAAAAGTGACTAATGGATTGCAGTTAACTTGCAGGTGTTAACTAAATAAATGAGACCTTCAGTGAGATGATTAGCTGTTTATATTTGTTATTTTCTATTCTAAACGCCTGCCACACCAGGTCAGATACAGTTGTAAGTCATTATGTTGATCTAGTCATAAATGAGATTGGTTAAGTTGGTTAATAACTCGACAGCACTTTAATGTGTATTCTGTACAAGTTCAAGAACCATTCTTATGCATTTTCTGAGTCATTCACCTTTATTTTAGGCACAAATCATTTTGGCTGGTAAAAAAACACTGTGGCAGGTAGATTTCAAAATCCACCTGCCACAGTGGCTGGTGGCCAAAAACGTTAACTTCAGGCCCTGCTTGTTTGTAAGAAAAGCACCCATGACTCCTTCCAAATAACTGTCAAAAAAAAAAATCTGAGAGGACGGGAATGTGTCGCTACGAAGAAAACATAAACTGTGAGCTATTTCATTGAGATTCTCTCACTTCATTCTTTGACACAAGTCAAACACTCGTTCACCATTTGCTGTTGCATATCCTAGTGACGAATCCGTGAAAAGCCAAAATGTGTGGTGGGGATATCAACTTGGGGATATCAACGTGGGGAAAAAAAACTAAGTGGCTCGGGAATCATGGAAATATAGTTTAGATTGGGATGTAAGCAGTGGAACACTAGGCTGATTCATATCTTAAATGTGCTGAGCTACGTGTTTAACCAGAATCAGAAGGTCGACCAAGGCCATTCCATACGCCTTCAACTAGTTACACCAACGTTCAGGAGGACATTTCTTACCAGAGATATCCATAAGGTTACCTTACCTTCTCCTGTAACTGGTACTTCTGTAGCTCCTCGAGAACAAAGTCCACCTGTTTGGCTGTTGTGAGGGAGGCTATGTTGCCCTCCAGGTTTTTACAGTAGTGCTGGGCGTTGTCATAGCTCTCCCTGCTCGAATTGATCCTCAGGCAAGTCTCCTCGATGTGGTACCAGCCTTCCCCACAGCGCTGAGCTGGAGACAGGGAGAGGGAACACTCATTTAGACTCGGGTGACTGACTATTGGGCGAGGCACTTTATTTGTCCTGGCCTCAAGACCCCACGAGGAAACTCTAAATGGATTGGCACACATCGTATTGTGTAGAATGAGAATAAAGGACTAAGCTTTAAATGTATTTCGTAGACCCACCTGCGTTAATACAGACGAATGTGTTCATTATGTTCTAGTATATGCAGTAGTTGTGCTCTGACTGCCAGATACATGTAACAGGTTTAGAAACTAGGCAGATGCAGGTTAAAGCGGAAAAACTAAAATTAGTCTCTGGAGATTATAGAAAAAACAACGAGCTCACTCAATGTTGCGGGGCGGTTGTATAATGGACTCCAGGGGTGAATAAAAAAGGCACTATTTTGAAGGAACGACGCAACTACTTTCTTTATCTCATAATATCTCTGCTTATTTTGGAGACTGATTACGTTCTTAGTCGTATAACGATTACCATCACAGGAATGTCATCTCACTAAAGAAAACCTTTTCCCATCCATAAAAGGCTATTGGAAGGCTGGCCATCCAGAGTGCAGTGCTAAAGTGAAGAATAACAAACATATGGCTGGAGTTACGGCTTTTCCTACAGAACATAGATAAACACTTCAGCACAATAGCAAATCACTCGTAACCTGAAGCCCTGGACTGGGTCAAATTAGGTTAGATTTTCATAGGAACAATCTTTTCTTTCATTTTCCATACTTATTTTCCCACGTATACTTTCTCATTTAATGTCAAATCGACCTTATCATAGAATTAAAAAGGCAGTACATTGTAGAGACTGCCGAGAAAAGGACTTGCAATCAGCGAACAATGCAAAGAAAAAAGACACTCTCTTGCCAACACACTTCTCAGAGAGGACGAACAGACACAAGGGTGGTCTGTCAGAGGCAGTATCCTATGTATGTTAACTGATGTGACAAGCAGATCCAGATGTTTTATATAAAGCTGCCAGAAAACTGGCTCTCTGATCTATGAACAATGTTTGTTGGAATGGATGGTCAAGAGGACAAAACAGAATTGAAAATAACTCATCTATACTCTATGAGTTTACCATAACTAAAACCAAAATGACAATATACTGGAAAATAACTCATTTATACTCTATGAGTTTACCATAACTAAGACCAAAAAGACAATGTATTGGAAAATAACAACAATGTCATATCTTCATCACACAGAGACCCCATCAGAAAATCTATTTAATTTTTGTCAATCAGTGTTTTCCCGAATTTCCAGCCTCTCACACGCTGACTTACTGGGCTCTTATTTATGAGTCAGTGGAGGCCTTATTTTAGTCATCTATAATAAACAATTATAATTGCCCTACTTCCTGTACCCACGCTGAAGAGGAGAGTGTATTTGTGGACGACTGTGTTTTAAGTGTGTAGTTGTGCTTGTGTGTATTTCCTTGTGTGTAAATCAGCTACAGGCCGATGTGTTCATAAAGTGCATGTGTTAGTATAAATAGCGGAGCATGTACGTGTAGTTGTGCACGTAGTTGTGCATGTAGTTGTGCCTGTAGTTGTGCACGTAGTTGTGCATGTAGTTGTGCCTGTAGTTGTGCATGTAGTTGTGCACGTAGTTGTGCCGTAGTTATGTGTGTAGTTGTGTGCGTAGTTGTGCACGTAGTTGTCCCTGTAGTCTTTAAATGTGTTTTTTTGTATGTTCGTCTGTGTGCGTTGGTGAGGGCAGCGCGTTGAACTCCTCCTGGAGCTGGAAAATTGAGAGCAATAAATCTACTTCAGGAACAGAGAGATAAACATGCTTTATCTGGGGAAATGCTACAAGAGTGTTAATAAATCATCAAACATTGGCATAAATAAAGTATTCAAACTAGCTTAAAGCTGCCAACCAGGTAGTCAGCTTAGCAGAATTATGCTTCTTTGGAGCCATTGGACACCAAAATGTGTGCATGTTCTTCCTCACCGGGGATCGCATGGCACTCCTGTTGCTGGAGCTCCCATTGACAGTTGAGGTTCAGGGAGCAGCTTTTACAGTTGACCAGCTTGCTGCATATCTGCTCATTCCTCACATGGCATTTGGTGAAGTTCCTCACGGACTAAATAAAACGAAGAATATTAAAACCAACAAAAATCAACCTATTTATTCAGTTGGGTCATTACCTCAACACATTAGGGCAATTTCATTGCAACAGGAGCCTTGGCGGCTAGTAAAAACTATATAATACCCACATGTCCCATTCTCTTGGCACCTTGTTTCCACACCGAAAGCTGGTTTTCAGACAACATAGATGGAGGAGGGGCCAGGGACAGAGGACCTCTATGCTGCTGTGCTAGCTCCAGGGTCAGCTACAGATGGAGATGAGACAGGAGGAGCAAGCATTAGGCTAATTGATGCTGTTGGCTCAAGTAAATGAGATAATAGCTACTGAGTGAGCCAAACAAATATACCACAGTTCTCTGCATTGCCTCTGTGATTTGCAGTCAATTTTTCCAAGGTTATGTACAGAATGCGATGTATTTTTCGCCTTATAGCAGAGATTACGATCTCGGGACTAAAAGGTTCTTTCTGGCATTTTGGTCAGAAATGAGTAATTCCTAAAGAGGTCCTTCATACGTGATTTATGTATTTGATGTTCGAAAAGGTCAATTTAGAAAGAAAACAGTCAAGCCGGGAAGTTAATAAAAGCTAGAAAGTTGTGTGTGCACAAACCTATTTGAATTTATAATAAAGTTTTATCTGAAATCCAATAATAATTAATTGTTCAGTGCAGTGAATAAGTATATAGACAGCGACACACTTAAGTTTAGTCATTTTGTTTCAGTACTCCAGCAGTGACTGTCAAATAATACAACGACTAAGACTGTCAGCTTTCATTTGAGGTTATTTCTCTATATCAAATGAAACAACTGGCGTATCAATATTCAGATAAATCAGAATAAATCAATCAGTGACATACCAAAATACTTGTTGGTACATTAAGCAGAACAAAGAAAGCACAGCTTAGTTCAGCAATTGCAAATTACTTGGTAGACCAAGAAATAAAAAACGCTCATCATAATAAAGAAAATAAATCAATAAAGAACTGTCTGACAGATCTGGCACACTCTCCGGAAAGTAGGCTTGGATGTCGCAGCCACCAACATTCGCAGAAGAATAAAAGGTGCAATAACAATATGTTGCCTCAAAAACAATATAGCAAGTACCTAGAAAGTACCGTAAAGAACTTGCAGAGTTCTGGAAAAAAAATATTCTGGATATAGGAAAAACTAAAATAAAGATGTACCAGTTATGGTAAGGAACTGACAAAAACAGGAACTGACATAGTATCATATGTGGAGAGTATGTTGAATGCAGTGTTTGTATTTGGGGTCGTAAGGTTGCTAATAAGAACGGCTAACTTGTGTTCATTGACCTAAATGCTGACAGCAGCAGGATGTGTGCAGAAACATCGTGTCTTGTCTGCATTAGATACAAATATCATCTCATTTGATTTTACATCATAAAGGAAATATAGAATTAACCCAAATAGTGCCATAGCTATCATGGGGTTTTACATAAGTGGAAAGTTCTTCTCTGACCAAAGGCAATCATCTGATGTGAATTCAATTTCACTTTCTGAAGACAAGAGTGAAGAAGGCAAAAATGCCCCACAAGCTGGAGATAAAGATGGCTACCGTACAGGCAGGTAGAGAATCCCCAGTGAAGACTGCTGTTGATGTCTACATATTTAGTACTTTACAAAAGTACTACATATAAATAAATATAACGACTACATTTAGGATTATGTTCATTTCACCATTCACTTTTGGCATGAAAGTGGCTGTTCAATTCCTACACAGTTCACGCTCTATGGATGTAACTACCCTAAAAATAGGCTGTCAGTATATAACTAGCAAGTCATTTACTGACTTTGCAGATCGGAGACCAATAAAATCAGTTAGCTACATGTGTGGCAATGTTTTTTATTGAACTAAAGCGCTGACAAATGGGTCTTGAACATTAATGAATAATTTTTAAGAGGTCAATAGTATGAAAAAGGGGTAATGTATTTATGTTATCATTACATGTTCTTGTCCTCTAAGGGATGTGTAGGTTGGACACAAGAGCAGAGGAAACGAAGGACATTTATCAACTAAAAAAGAAACAATAACAAAAAACTGAACCGATATCTCTTTATTAATGAATTAATTATTACTTAATAAAAAGGAATTTCCTTCTCCCTCGATTCAGTGCATAACCTCAGAAAATGTACATTGCAACCTCTGTTATACATTATTTCCAAGCGTCTGTAATTATCCATTAATTAATAAAATGCCAGATTAGAGCTGCCAGACTATTTATTGGTCATAATGTATTGACTACTCTAGCTAATACTGTAACATCCCAGCTGCCTCACTACTGCACCCTGTTGGGAGACTGACCACAGTGCAGTTTCCTGAGGCAGAGATGCACTTCTTGTCTTCACACCACTGGCAGCCATTTGTGTTGGCAGTGCAGCTGACGCAGTCAGAGAACCTGAAGCATCTCTCGTCTGGACTATCTGAAAGAATACACACAGTTTAAGGGCACAAAGTTAAAGTACATAGTAAAAGCTTGGGTCAGAGGTAACTGTAGCAGAAGGCCAAGACATTTTCTAATCTTTACACAAAATCGTGCTATAGAAGACAACCTGGGAACAACCAAAACCAAAAACAGCAGGTCAAGAGTGATGTTCATAGGGACTCAATCAAGAAATACAATGTTTACACGCAAACGCCCCCTGCTACCTCAACAGGAAAACTAGATGGTAAATGGGGCGTACGGAAACATTTCAGGGCGTAGTAACGCTGCGCAAAGAAGAAGGTAATTTAGCAAATTTACTAGAATGAACAGAAACCAGAACTGAAGATTGGATGAATGAACCAATAAAGACAGGAGCAAAACCAAAAGACAACATTACATATGGATAATCAAATACCGACAAGGAACATTTGTTAATCTTGAACTAAAGTAGAATTTGTGACGAGGGAAACAGGTGTGGGCAATAATGAAAGACAATGTGTCTGTGATGAAATGAGGGCGTAATGAGATGTTACGCCAGGCCGCTGTACCAGAACGTGACAGAACCCCCCCTCAAAGGCGCAGCTCTAGCTGATAAACACAGACTAGTGAACAGTCCAGGAACTCCTGAGGTGCTCTCGTCTTCAGGAGCCGCTGGGCCAGACGTCCTCTTCGTACTCTTGGATCATCCGTGTCCTAGGCCGTCATGGCAGAACGTGATGAATCCCAAGTATTTCCCATCATGCCGTCTTTGAAACAACTTCAGCCAGCAAAGTGAGTGTTTTCCAAGCAAATCCTTCCTGATAAACTGATTAGACTCCAACTGGGTCATCAGGACTGAATGCCAATCAATGGGAATACCTGCACTAACACACATGCCAGTCCTGTGGAGCTAATGCCAAATAATTCCGTCCATATAGGCGGTCACAAATTGTACAAATGACATACTAAATGATTAGAGGAAGAAATCGAATAAACTGTGTGATAATCTGTCATCAATTAAAGCATAATTTCATTAGTGAGTCGTTGGTCCAATTTGCTTCTTATGCCACTTTGAAACCACCCCGTAATTCTGATAATCATCTTATCATCGGTTAGCCCACAGATACAAACACTATGCATGCGTTTCCGCAACCATGGCAGTGTGTGTTTTAGAATAATGGTAATTGCCTCCAAATGCAATAACTGTGTTGGTCCTGACCTTTTGTTTCCATCATTACGTACACATGCATATGAGAAATCAGACAGAATTATTATTACTCTCATGGCGAGGTTTCAAAAACCATTCCGCGCAAGAGCTAGTTAGGAGCAGGAAAGTGATGTCAAGAGTGAATGGGGTCAAATGTAGAGCATTCATCTAGTGGTGGTTAGAGTATTTAGAGAGTAGGGCTGGTGATCAAAAAGTCACTGGTTCAAATCCCTGATTTTTCCCAAGAGAAATGTACAGACAGAAACATGTCAATCTCAATCCTTGTAAAAGGCTGCTAGCTGGAATCAGAAATGTAATGCATCCTGACTCCTGATGAGTACTAATTGGTATGCATCCTGACTCCTGATGAGTACTAATTGGTATGCATCCTGACTCCTGATGAGTACTAATTGTTATGCATCCTGACTCCTGATGAGTACTAATTGGTATGCATCCTGACTCCTGATGAGTACTAGTTGGTATGCATCCTGACTCCTGATGAGTACTAATTGGTATGCATCCTGACTCCTGATGAGTACTAGTTGGTATGCATCCTGACTCCTGATGAGTACTAATTGGTATGCATCCTGACTCCTGATGAGTACTAATTGGTATGCATCCTGACTCCTGATGAGTACTAATTGTTATGCATCCTGACTCCTGATGAGTACTAATTGGTATGCATCCTGACTCCTGATGAGTACTAATTGGTATGCATCCTGACTCCTGATGAGTACTAGTTGGTATGCATCCTGACTCCTGATGAGTACTAGTTGGTATGCATCCTGACTCCTGATGAGTACTAATTGTTATGCATCCTGACTCCTGATGAGTACTAATTGGTATGCATCCTGACTCCTGATGAGTACTAGTTGGTATGCATCCTGACTCCTGATGAGTACTAATTGGTATGCATCCTGACTCCTGATGAGTACTAGTTGGTATGCACACCGTGGCGAACACAGACCAATGTCATGCAGCACATACTGGTACGTGTGGGGCAGATGGGTTTGGGCGTGCTGCTCAGGGCGTGGCCGCTGTCCCAGGGAATACAGCGGTCCATAAGCCAGACACAGCGGACGCCGGGACCAGCCGTGCCACAGCGCTGCTCCTCAGTGAAGGCCCGGCAGCTGGGAGGGGCGTAGACCAGCACGTCGTTCAGGAGCACGCCGGAGAAACCGCCAAACACATACATGGACCTGGGCAGAGGGCGTGACACAGAGGACACACTCAGAGGACACACTCAGAGGACACACTCAGAGGACACACTCAGAGGACACACTCAGAGGACACACTCAGAGGACACACTCAGAGGACACACTCAGAGGACACACACAGAGGACACACACAGAGGACACACACAGATGACACACACAGATGACACACACAGATGACACACTCAGAGGACACACTCAGAGGACACACTCAGAGGACACACTCAGAGGACACACTCAGAGGACACACTCAGAGGACACACTCAGAGGACACACTCAGAGGACACACACAGAGGACACACACAGATGACACACACAGATGACACACACAGATGACACACTCAGAGGACACACTCAGAGGACACACTCAGAGGACACACTCAGAGGACACACTCAGAGGACACACTCAGAGGACACAGCAGTGGATGACTGACCCGTTGCTGATGACGGAGGTGTGGCCAAAGCGGTCAAAGTCACAGTGGAGATCTGGCTGCGGCAGGACCTTCCACACGTCACAAGCTAAAAGATGAAAAACACGGATAGCAATATGCAGTTACACAGGATTTGATTCAGCAGGAACGAATAAGAGGCACCGAACATGAATGCATCAATCGTCTGTGGGTTCCAGCACTCAAACGCTATATCCAGAAATGATACCTTCTTCACTGTGACTTCACACCATATTATCAGCCAGACGCCTGTTACCAGCCACTCACTGGAGCTGCGGGCGGAAGGCTTCTTTCTCTCTGTCGCCAGGTAATCTGAGCTCCTTGGCAATATGTTTCCCACCCAATTTGCCAGGCTCCATCTCTGCTACACACTTTTTAATATAGCAATTAAGACAGCTCCAGGTTCATTAACTTACTACAAGAGCGAAGCAGTGTTCGTTTACTGTTCGTATTTTAGTTTCTAGGCCTATATCATGGCACAAACTGAACGTGAACACGGAAGAATACCAAGGCCACGAGACACGTGCACACTAACACCAGTCTACAATGGCAGGGTCAATTTGGCATTTGTAATGCTGTGGACAGAGGACGTAGCTCTGTGGCACAGTGAGAAATGAACTGTAGAATATTATTGTCCCCCTCTGTGTTACTGACTGTAGTTCAGAGAGTACAAAGTCGAGATGTGATTAACACCGTGCGGGTAAGCAGAGCAGAAAGGTAGGCGCCATACCGTGGACACGCAGTGCCATAATCAACTTACTCCATCTAGAAAAGATGACTTTAAACTATCATTAAAGTGTGATTCACTGCAGTTTTATTGAAGCGACCTAATGTGGGGTGGGTTTGCAGTCTCCTAGGACCACGGTCAGAAAACCGCACTGAATGATGGGAAGGAAACTACGACCCACGTTGTAACAAGACAAATTGTCCGGGATTATCTACTAATCTGCTCTCAAAACAAATCTACTGTCCTTAGGGCAAACGACTAATAACAGAGAGAAAATTGATGTAGGCAATGTCAATATCACAAGGCAAATCACGCAAGTGTGGAAAAAGCACAGCGTTACATTTCCCCAATGTTAGCGGCATGCTAGGAGAGTGTAAACGGCAACCTCGTTCCATTATGTATTTGAGTTGTTTACAATGTGGCCACCTCAGAATATGACTTAATAAACCCGTTTACTCATCCATTGATCTGTTGGAGAGTCTAGTGGATGGTATAGAGGAATGTTTCCGAGTACGCTCGTGTATTCCTCTTGTCACCGTTTCAATTCACAACTTCCTGATGCCTTATTGCTAACACATTCGCTACGGCATCAATATGTAAATGTGCCATTTACCCAAATGAGTTGTCCAATATAAATGGGGCTTGGCCATGAAATGTGCAGCCAGGTTGCAAACGACCGAGCATAAGTGCTTGGCTAATTAGGACCGTCGTTTAAAGGATAAATCAACAACGCCACATCGGAAGGTCCTCGAATGACTGCCCGAAGTCCAAAGTGATCTCTGACAAGGTTATGGAGTAATCTCATGTCTATGTGACAGACTCTCTCAGTTGGTCTGATTTCATTTCAGTGCACACGTGATGTGGGGGCTAAAAGGATAAACCAAAATATGCATGTGTAATTACTCAATTTATCATCACTTGTCTAAACGGAATCTTAACACTGGCACTATCTAAGGCCAACTACTTATCTTAAAGCCTGGAGCTAGAGTGAATCTATACCCCAGAAATGCACTGACAGCCAGTCCAATGGGTCTTTCCACCACCTGAGGTGTGAGGAGATAGAAGACTTTCTAGGACCCCTGCCTCTCAATAATAAAACTCCCTGATATTTATCACATACCCCCCCCACCCCCCATTTCATTTCCTCCCAGTCAGGATATTGGCAGAGGAACCATGAATAATGTACTGGGGGCTATGGAGATGACATGGGAATCTGCAGACGACATCGACAGCCAGAGAGTGACGGGAAAATCTAAACTGTTCTATTCTCAGACTTAATGAAATGTGTTTTTGTGTTCGGGGGTTGCTTTGAGCGAGACTGTCTGGAGTTCCAATATAAACATTGCATTTCTTCTCGGAGACGCCACTGCCTGCAGTGGTGGTGGGGGTTGGGGGGGTTACATTAATTATAGTTTATTTCCCCAAAATCTAATTACAAGTATGAGAATAGTGATGGAGTGGGGGGGGGTCTTAAATGCAAATGAAAACTGCCTTCTGTGTCAATCTGAATTGGATCTCGCGCGGAAGAAAAGCACAAAAAGCTAATAATGCGCTCCCCCTCTAAGGTTTTCATAGAAAAACGTAGCACTTAGCCGTCTCTCAGCGTGTGTTGCAGGGCCGACGGAGTCAGGAAGCGGCAGAGTGATGCCACAGGTGGAACTAATTAATTCGCTCACGTACATAGGAGAGCAGAGCAGAAAGGAATTCTGATCAGTTCGTTAACTACAGAACGAGACTTTCAACGCGTTCAAGTGCCCTCCAAAACTGGAGAAACCTGTTGACACTCGAATTGCTGTTGTTCTGCAGTACGCCTAACGTCTCCTGGCAATACTTGAGGAAACTCTGAATGCTAGTGCTGTTCCACTATTGTGGAGACAATACCGTAGCTAAAGTTAATATACCCTTCAGTAACCTGCACACCCTCTAAGGGGTTAATCATGGAGAGTGGTGCTGCCTAGGCTTCAGTGTTAGATCTGGATCGCACTCGCTACGCCAAGCAATACAACCACGGGCATAAAACCATCAATGGCTTTTAGATTATAAAAGTGGCCCTTTTCCCATTTGGTGTGGCTTACTCAGGTGGACCGTACCAAAGCGAGTACCCCTGAGAGAGAGCTGACCCTCTATAACCGCACACAGAGACGTGGCGGTTCTACTTTATTCAGCCGTATTTATCCTGTACCTCAGATATAAATTACATGTATTTCATGGTTTGAATGCAAAAACATCTGGTCCACTAACGACTCGTTGGCTGCATTAGCGGTGGAAATGTCTGAAATCGGTTTGACTTTTCGCGACTGTCCTCCTAATAGTATGCATCGATTTCTACTAGAGTAAAAGCCTGAATGAGTATGACATCGTAGCATTTAAAGCCAACAGCCATCTATACATTTCACGTTGAGTAAAACATTCCATTTTTAAATACCGGCAAACCCAGCTATTTAGAATGCAAGTATGGACACGGAGTTTAGACATTAGCTATTGTCTTAAAGAGCCACTTTACCGATTTTGCATTTAGCTTTGTATCAGTAGACAAATGGTAGTATTTTCCAATGACCTTACTCACACCTCTCTACTTCATCTGATAAGAGGCATTTCTTGATTTTAGGTCAGGAAAAAATCCTCCAATGACGTAAAATGACGATTTTTACGTCATTGGAGGATTTTTTAAAAGAGGCTATGAACTACAGACAGAAGTAGATGCTACTTCCGCATTTTTATCAACCCGCCCATATGGGGTGGGGCCTCGTCACAGATTTTCAAAACAGTCCGTCAGCCATCTTGTAGCTAAGGACCAGGTAGTGATGAAATTCGAGTTTTAGACTAAACACAATGGCAGAAAGTAATTTTGAAGACGAAATGGAAGAAAGGGATTTTTGAAGATCTGTTGCGCGAATCCGATGTTCGTGGCTGCCTGTACGAGCCGCAATACAGCAAATCACAGTTGCGGTTGACGGAGGGACAAGAGGCTGCTGCTGTAGAGGAGCGAAGCTTGCCTGGCGGTCATGAGGAAGAGCCCGTACAGAGTCGAGCTGGGGCGGACTGGTGGTGCCAGTGCTCTCGCTGTGCGCCTATGGACACAGATAGAGTCCCGCTGCTGTTGCGAATTTCAGCGATGCCAGTTTCTTCTTGAAGAAATAACTGAATATGCATTAAAAACGGGACCGCCAGCATGCGTAATAGAGCACCCCAGCTTTGATCCACACGAGTTTTTGAAACTTATTTCAGGATTCCGAAGGTCAATGGGAAACGCCAGCCAAAGCCCGCAGGGACAAACGGACGCATCAGTATAAGTGAGTATTTATTTGTTGTTCACGTCAGTTAGCTGAGCTATCGGTTATATCCTATTGTAGGTGCAAATAGCTTGTGTTGCTAACGTTGTGCTTATTGTTTTCAGACAATATCGCCTAACAGCCTACCGTCATTTCGTGGAATGTGTCCTGCAAGGAGAGAGACTGGGGAAAGGCTATATCGTCTTGTTTTGTCTGCCTGTGTTGTTCAGGACATCAGACAGAGATTTCCAGCTAGTGACGGACAATACTGTGGCTATCAAGAAACTGCTAAAGCTCTGGAAGAGCTATGAGTGTGCAATTGTTTATATTATGTTTAAAAACAATAAAAGTTCAAAGTTTATAATGTATTACTTTGATTTACAAAAGAGTACAGGGAAATATGAAGAAATGTATATACTTTTATTAGTTACAAATATTCTCGGAACTTGGGGTGGTTGATAGCCCGCAGCCACTGTTTGCACCGCTCTAAATGTTCAACGGGAAAACGATGGAAACTAACTACATGTCCTTTCCTTGTGTTGGATGTACATCCCGGTACAACGCAAGGCTAGTATTTAAATTACTTTATCAAGAAACTCGTCACGGAGACTCAAGTTAACCGGTGTCTTCTGTTTTACAGTCAATTAGCTAGTAGCTAGCCTTCCCTTCTGCCTGCCCTCTTGAGCCGGTAGGCGTGGCTTGGGAGTGCATTCGTAGAGCAGCGAAACAAGGGCATTCTGAGATTTGGTGTATTTCATCCACATGAGCCAAAAACACATTTTAATATTTTTCTCTGCCTAGAAGGCACAAATTTCAAAAATGCTTTCACATTTTACATAAAAATATGTTTTTTCGGTGAAGTTGCCCTTTAATGTCTTCTCCCCTTCCTCAAGTCCAAATATAGTCATTTTATCCATCACCCCTTCATCTTTGCTCTCTTTTTCTTTTCTCTCTCTCTCTTCCTCGTGTTTTCAATGCTCTCTTGTTGTCTGTGCAGCAAAGACGGCGAAGGGTGACTGGTCAAGAGAGATTTTTGGCTGGATTGTTGTAGAGTAAATAATCCCCCGTCTGAACAATATTTATTTCTAGTAGAGCCTGTACAGAACTCAGACCTCTGCTAAGTTGTAATACGCTCTGAGGGAACGATGAATTGCTGAGTAATTGCAGGACTCTTGTCGCATCGGACCTGATATCACATTTCCATTTAACACAGAATCTGAATGGACGCATCAACCACAAGACCAACCAGGCTATTTTTATTCCTTCTCTTCCGACGGCCATAAAAAAGAACTACTGTTTTCTGTCCACCCGTCCTCTGTTTCCTCCTCCTATCCATCTCTTCTTTCCTGCCACCCGACTCCTTCCTCCCCTTCTCCCCCTGCCTCACCTCTCCCTCTCACCCCCTTTTCCCTCTCTGGTCTCAGCGTATCCTATATTACCAGTGCAGAGAGTCACTGTATGCAAAACAAATATTCAGAACGGACCAGACACCATCTGGCCAGCTCTTTATGGGCTGTTATTGATCCCGGCTGTAGTACTGTGAGCACTGAAAGGGGAGCAGAACACACACACACACACACCAGAAGACCACACGTAAAAACCCGGGGAGTTCAAACCACACACTGACGAGAAGGCAGACGTTCCACCAGACAGACTCAGACAGGTCCAAACTTCAGTATTAAACCCCTCTTATAGCAGATAATAAGTTGCTTATTTCAAATAGGAGGGCAACACAATGACCTGCCTAGAGGGTAATGAAGACTCTATAATGAGCAGTTGTGGCTAGCATTTGGTTTATGGCTAGTTCCACATAATAACCGCAGCACTTTGTAAAAGCACTTACAGACATAATATACTTTGATTGTAAGGGACGCAACCCAAACAATATTAACATTGAAATGTTTTAACAGCATTTTCACAAACACAGCAGCTATTAATGGTCCTTATGTTTAAGTAGGCGTCCTTTCCCCTTTCAATATCACTGTCACACTTATTTCTGGGCTTGTTTGAGATCCATTTGCAGAGTACTGTACATATTATTATTATTAGTAGTAGTAGTAGTAGAAAATGTCCTACTAATATCATTACTAGTATGATTTAGTATTAGTTGTATTACTAGTATTACAAATAGGACTATTATTATTTATTATTCATTGAATTACAATTAATATTAATAGTTCATGAGTATTAATATTATCTAATCAAGAAAAATCTGACCACATCTCAATCTAGTTGGCAAACCCATTTGGGGAATGTGTAACAACTGCTGGAACAGATCTGTCTTAGGTATCTGGGGCCTCAGATTCACCCGTAGGGATTAAGTCACTTAACATTACACCCATACTAGCCTTACATATTAGACTAGCCGCTGCGGCTAACGCTGCTGTATGTTGAGGTTAAAGGTCACTGACTACACTTTCCCTAGGGCTGCAGAACGTCACCTGCCAGTTCTTCTTGGGTTACGCACACTATGTGATCTGTGTGGGCCCAGGCCTGAGAGGAGAATGACAAATGACTGTGGCTTCAGGGGTCAAGGTTCAACCCAGACGGCAGTGAGCGGGTGGGTACATTCTTGTGGCCGAAAACATGTATGATGTCTGCATGAAGGAATGTGCGGTATTGAATTGTGCTGGGTTGGTTGTACCTAATGGTGTACAGTAGGTGTAGTCATGGAGTATGTAAACAATACACCTAAACCGTATGAATGGAGGTCCTGGGGCCTTGCTACACACATATCAGATAGTGTCTAACTGAAGCAGCGACTGGCATTGGTGAGGGGGTTTGGGGGAGGGGCATAGACCCGGAAGTCAGCGGAGAAACACGTGGCTCCGTTACTGAGGGATGTGTGTACTGATATGTTCTTACCTATATCATAGGGCCGGAAGTCTGCGGAGAAACACGTGGCTCCGTTACTGAGGGATGTGTGTACTGATATGTTCTTACCTATATCATAGGGCCGGAAGTCTGCGGAGAAACACGTGGCTCCGTTACTGAGGGATGTGTGTACTGATATGATCTTACCTATATCATAGGCCCGGAAGTCAGCGGAGAAACACTTGGCTCCGTTACTGAGGGATGTGTCGTTGTGGGTGTTTCCTCCGAATACCAGCAGAGTACCAGCGCTCAGCACTGCAGTGTGGAGATACCGCGCCAAACCACTCTCCCTCAGGATCATCCTGTCAACACACGCACACATTAGCTCTGCATTCATGCTGCGTGAATATGCTATTCATGAGATATGTGTGTGTGTGTGTGTGTGTGTGTGTGTATCTTTGTGCTGATATGTGCGTCTGTAGAAGATAATCACTGGGTGTTAATTCCAACTGTGTGTGGTCCATTCTGGGACATGTACCTCAATTTGAGGGGACAGTTGGTTTAAAGGTCACTCTCCCTAGACCAGGTCAAATACCCAGACGGAGACTATCAATTAAGTGGCACCAAGGACACACAAAGACCCAGACACGCAAGAGAAACTCTACAGAGCTATTGCATAGCCCATTCAACAACCTCCTATCGTCCGCTCTGCTAGGGTCGAAGTAGACAGTTGCCACCTTCTGCTTGGGGCCAGCTGTGCTGTCTATAATCTTGTAGGTGGTGACAGCTCCCTGACTTCCTTTCTGCGGCTAAATTAGCTCGGGGTTAAAAGTTAGACGGAAAGGTTTGACAGGAGGCCGCGTAGACAAAATGAACACGTCCAGCGACAACAGTCCAAACATGTAATAGAGGCAGAAGTCTGACTGAGGTAAAACAGACCGACGTGCCAACGTCAAGGAACGAGACACTGGGACAGACGGCTGGAGGGCACATGAAGCAGACGGAGAGAGAGAGAGAGAGACAGAGAGAGAGTAGGGTGTGAATGAAGAGGTATCCTTCTCTGTCACCCATCCGCCTGTTAAGGTTCAGTGGAGGCGACTCTATCTTCACACCACATTATTCAATACAATCTCTGGGAATCTCGCTAGCTTATCTTTGGGTATATTTCCAGCATCTGCTGCGTGTCTATGTACCTGACAACACAGTGTTGACTATTGCATTAGTGTGCTTTGACAAGTCTGCATTTCCGCTGTGAAGACACAAGCATCTGAACACATAACACACACACACACACACAACACACAGGCTGACATTTAACTAATGCTATGGGAGGTGAAAAGCCTCAGAAGCAATTTGCTTTGCAGTCAAACTTTTTATTTGTTGTCATCTACTTGAAAGCGTGACATACATTTGTAAATGTATCTGGAGCGCTAAAGTCAGTTTGAAATATTATATTTGTTTAATTCACCAGCGTTATCGACATTCACAATGATTATTTTGGGATATCAGTTTCAGCTGGGTCCTAATATTAGACAGATTTCTTTAAGGTGCCGCTTCAAAAATACTTGTGACCCCTGTTTAGGCTCAGGGCAGAACCACAGCAGAAGCAGGGCAGAACCAGGGGAGAACCAGGGGAGAACCCTAACCCTAGTTTGCTCGCTGCCACCCACTCTGCTTCACTCTTCTGGAGGCCCTACAGGAACCATTCTCCACTCAACAGTGTCATCTCAAACAGATTGTGACAACAACTTGGCGACAGCTAGTCAAATGTCATACACAGAGGGGGCAAAGCAATACCGGGAACACATTGACTTGCAACTACTTAGTTTTGCAAATAAATCAATAATGTTATGGGGCACTGGGGAAAATGGCCTTAATTTACTGTCAGAGAACTGGCAAGAACGACACAGCTTGTAAAATTAATATGCCTCCATTGAGATCCGCTGACAAGGGGACAAACCAGGAGATGGAGAGACACTCTCTGCCAACCTAATACAACTCACCAGGTCTGTGTCGGCACGTCTCTGCCACCCTAATACAACTCACCAGGTCTGTGTCGGCACGTCTCTGCCACCCTAATACAACTCACCAGGTCTGTGTGGGCACTTCTCTGCCACCCTAATACAACTCACCAGGTCCGTGTGGGCACTTCTCTGCCACCCTAATACAACTCACCAGGTCAGTGTGGGCACGTCTCTGCCACCCTAATACAACTCACCAGGTCTGTCTGGGCACGTCTCTGCCACCCTAATACAACTCACCAGGTCCGTGTGGGCACTTCTCTGCCACCCTAATACAACTCACCAGGTCCGTGTGGGCACGTCTCTGCCACCCTAATACAACTCACCAGGTCTGTCTGGGCACGTCTCTGCCACCCTAATACAACTCACCAGGTCCGTGTGGGCACTTCTCTGCCACCCTAATACAACTCACCAGGTCCGTGTGGGCACTTCATAGCGATACAGATCATCCACTAGGCCATATTTGTTGGCGGGCAGGACCTTGTAGCCCCCGTGGACGTACACACATCTGCTGGGGCTGTCGTACACACTGCTATGGCCATAGCCACCCTGGACAACAGCCCCGCTGGTCTCAGGGACCTGCCAAATGTTTGTCCCTGAGAGAAAGAGAGGAGAGACAGGAGAGAAGGGCCTCTTAGTGGGACTGGGCCAACGTGATTGGATCAGGTCCGCGACAGGAAGTATGAGGTCTTCGTGACAAATGAGGCCGTGTGCAAAAGTCTGATTGTTAGAGAGCGAGACGGTTTGATGAATGACATAAAGTAGCAGATGGAGAGAAGGAAAGGTCAAACAGTTTATCTACAATCGGTGTGCTGAACTATTTAACTATGTTCCCTTTACTCCTCGTCTCCTAATTGGCACACTACCCTCTCGGGAATGGGGAAACCCAGCTGTTTGCTTAACGAGAGGGAAACCAGGGGTTAGAGAACAGTGAGAAGAGAGGTGAAGGAGGAGATGGTAAAGTGGGTTTCCAGTAGAACTAAAGACTCATTTGTCATTGTCTTCTCCCAGACGCTCCGGCCGTAGGTGTCGCTTGCTCTAAATGACCAGAGAGAGCAACGGAGAGACGGTAAGAGAGACAGTGTGCGTGTCCAATCTCGTAATAGCCAACTGTACACTGTTCGACTCTCTCCCAGAGACATGAATACGTCTGAGCTGCACTGGATCTACCTTTGAGGCCCCATCGACTGATTTTTGCCTCGTACTGCAGGCATTCAGTTGATAGTAACTCCTGAAAACACTGTGCTGCAACGCCATCTGCTGGCACAAAAAGAAACTACCGAAATCAATAGTTCTGCGTAAAGACGCTTGCCTGTAATGGTAGTCCTGAGGAAAACCTGAGTAGCTTACCTCAGTTTGACTTAATGTGTGTAGTTAGTGAACAGGACTGTCACAGTGTGCTGTGGATGAGGCCGGGGTACCAGGCTGTTTAGTAAATCTCCCCTGGTACTTGGAGTCAAATGCCCAGGCTGAACGTAATGGAACCGGAGACCATTGACGACCCCGACAACGTCTTTATCATCGCCGACAACCGTGAAACAAACACGAAGGCGTCGCCGAGGTCATCTGCGGGAGTTGCTGTCAATCATCCTATTTGAACGGCTCAAAATCCCCCCCCCGGGTATGTGGGACGTAAAGCTGAATTAATTCATGTGGATTATTAATCACGCCTGAAAACCTCACTTAACAACCCAATCCTGTGATTCTCTTGGCTCAGATACACGACTGCAGAAGGCTAATGGAGGGTAACTCAGCCGTGGGCCTACGGACTGATTGATGAACGTCAGACTGAGACAAATCAATTAGTTAAGAAGACACATAGGAAAGATGAGAGAGTGAGTGGGTGGATAGATGGAGGCAGAGAAACTGCATGTTGCCCAGGAATTTATCCATTTCACTCATCCATATCACTCATCCATTTCACTCATCCATATCACTCATCCATATCACTCATCCATTTCACTCATCCATTTCACTCATCCATTTCACTCATCCATTTCACTCATCCATTTCACTCATCCATTTCACTCATCCATTTCACTCATCCATTTCACTCATCCATTTCACTCATCCATTTCACTCATCCATTTCACTCATCCATTTCACTCATCCATTTCACTCATCCATTTCTAAGTTGTCGGACCTACTGATGTTGTACTCCTGCACTTTGCTGATGTAGCTGTAGATTGGCGAGTAGCCAAAGAGGACGACCATGACCAAGTCCCCATTGGCCAGTTCAGCCATGTGGGCGGAGTGTCCCTCCACGGCATAGGGCGTGTCCTGGACAGGGCCGTTCGGGGTCCTCGGGGACCAAGTACGACGAGGGATGTTAAAGACCCAGAGCTCCTGGGTCACGTTGCCAGATCCGGCCTCTAGTTTCCCGCCAAACATGTAGATGTCATCCTGGCGAGGAACACCACAGGAGAGAAGATGTTTTAGGGGTTGTGTTCGTCATGGAAGTGATGGAACTGGGTACCATGGTGTTCCTGGTGGTGAAGTCAGATGATACAACAATACAGGAGCTAGTGGAGCATTTACCCAAGTAAACACAGTGTACAAAACCTTTCTTATCATTAAAGCACACTGTACAGTCAGCCTAGGAGAGCTCCACCCTGACTGGAATAAAGAAACCTCCAAGCACAGGTAACACTGCTTTACTACACAGTAGGGGGCCAATTATATCAGAGCCGGGCTGAACATATCCCACTAGGGAACAGCCTGGGAAAGTACTCTCTGTCAAGTAAATCAGCTTTCCTCTCACTTCGGCATTAACACAGCCAACACTGCGGCCGCCGACTCTATCTCTCGTGCTTCTCTTGCATCTCGTAAGCCCAGAACAAAAACGGACTTGTGTCAAACGCTCGAGTTTAGCGAAGGCAGAAGAAATATACAGCAACGACCGCTAACAAACAATTCTCCATAATTCTAAAGTCAGAGAAATGTTTTTGTCAACGGGGTCGTGATGACTTATATTTTCAAATTTAATTGGGGCTACTATTGTTTGGGTTTTTTATCGTATGGATTTTCATAATTCGCACAAACACTACTATTCAAGAGGGAGGGATGGAGCTGAACCCAGTCACAAGGTCCTGAACCACATCAGATTCAACATCTTGTCCCAAAACCATTAACACAGACATTATGCACACGTACATCCATGTGACGGTAAACTAGGCCTAAAAGCACGATACAAAACAAGTACGGCTAAATCAGTTGGCTTGTTTTGGGTTTCATAACAGTACATACATTAAAAGGGAAAAGGTCCAGGCTCCAGGTCCAATAGAGGGGACTTTTATTGAACTCAGGTTTATAATGAACCAAATAAGAATGCCTTGAAGTGTAGGTTATATAACTGCTATCACCTAAACGCATGCGTAATAACAAGCTAATAATGAGCTTCAGTATATTAATAATGGGATTCATTAAGGCGAGTGCTGGCTTAAAATTCCTCGCAAGTTTGTAATCCTGTGCTGTCCTCCACCATGGGATTGGTTGTTCTAATCTCTTCTGAGGATTCATCTCCCAATCCTAAAGAGATAAAACCAACCAATCCCGTGACAGAAGACAGCACAGGATTACAAACTTACCAGGGATTGTGTCGAAGAGAATAGGTCAGTGTGTGTGTGTGTTGTTATTAAGTGTGTGTGTGTTTGTGTGTGTGTACGACTGTGATCCAACAACAGGCATGGTCACGCAGACATGCTCTCCTGGCTGAAGGTAAAAGTCTATCATGTTCCTGTCTCCAGATTTGGGTGTGTTTTTGGCTTGATGCCTCTGCAGCAATTGCTCAGCATAAGCCTTTACATGAAAAACCAATCCTCAAAGTTGCTATTCATTTATATGCTAATTGTGGAGTTCACCTTTTTTAGTATGTGGGACTGGAGGCTGAGGCGAGGCAGCCAGCTCTTCCCACGCACAAGGGAATCCATAACAGAGCAAGGCAGGTATTAATACGACACAGTTGCCATTGTGAATAGCAGAACAACACATGATGGGTTGTGGGTAGTTATTTAAATCAAACGACAAACGGAGTGACCTGTATCCTTGACCCTAACAGAGACGGGAAGACCAGGTAGATGTAGCCAATTTTCCAGCTGCAGATAATTACACCAGGGTCACTTTATACCTGGGTAAAACACCTAAAGAAAATTAACGCTTACCGCTATGTCCATTATTAACGTATATATTATACCTACCCATATATATTCTTAAGGGGTGTACAAACACTACAATGCATCTTTAGTAGCTAGTAACTAGGGTTAAACTAGTATGTTGATATCAAGAACCGTGCACACATCAGTCGTTCTGTGTTGGAGTCAGACTTTTCTCTAGACCACCACTCAGCTTTACAGAAACAGTGGCTCATAAGAAACTTTTTTAATTGTAGAGAGATTGTCATTCATAAAAACGTCTCAATCAAATAAGGACTTGGTGTACGATCATATCAACTGATTCATCTCTGATTGTTGACATAAAATAAAGTATACACCAGTATAATCAAATCAGTAGAGATTACGTATTTTAAACGTAACATTCAACTGGGAACAGCTTTGCAGCGAATTGCACATATTGATGGTAAAACAAAAAGCCTTAGTCAAACAGCATGATAGAGATTGAGCTCAGATATCAGGGGTTAGCGGTTTGGACAGGGTCAAGATGTCTCCAGACTCCAGCTGAATCCATAACTGTTAATCAATGAGAACAATATCTCAAACACAGACTGCAACCAAAGCGAGTTTGAAAGTGGTGAAAGTGAGGAAACGTTGTCGCTCTACGTGCAGTGAGTGAGTCTTACTTCTGAGGTACCATAAAAAATAGTCACCAACACATACCACATACTGAACGAGAGTAAGGAGAATAGCGCCATAACCATTAAACCATGGAATTCTACTATTCAAATCTCAATGTTACATCCCCTAAGGTGAGTAGCCATAGTAACCTACTAGACATCTGATCTAAAATCCATTCGTAAAGCGACCAAATCATTCAGGAGTTTAGCAGTAACGAAAGAATTTGATGTCAGAAACACATGCCACCGGCAGCCCAGCTATTAAACAGGTTCATTCAAGCAGACTCCCATAGATTGAAGGGGACGAGAGGCAGTGCAAGCAGTTAAATGTAGTTGTCATGCTTGTTTCCTCCTGCGAGCCAACATGTCAGTTAGCAGAGCTAAGCCTGCCACCCCGCTGCTTCCTGAGCAACTCTGAGGTACCCACATCCATCTTACTGCCAAGTTATCTCTACTCAGACCCAGGGGAGGCATTCTGCTGAACGGCCTCAACCAACAGAGAGAGGGAGAGGACGAGAATAGAAATAGGAGAAACACTCAACCAAAAGAGAGATAGAGGGAGAGATAGAGAGAGAGGAAGGGAGGAAGGGAGGAGGGGCAGGGGAGGGTGAGAGAAAGAGAGAGGGAGGGTGAGAGAAAGAGGGAGAGAGAGAGAGGGATAAAGAGAGAGAGGGAGTGAGAGAGATAAAGAGAGGGAGAGAAAAAATGGGAAGAAGGGAATGATTCAACCTATAGAGAGTTGTGGGGAGAGATAGAGAGAGAAAGAGAATATAATCTAAATAAACACTCAACCAACATAGAGATGGGGGAGAGAGAGAAAAATGAAGATTGGGAAGAAGTGAAACACTTTACCAATAGAGAGATTGGGGAGAGACAGTGGGTGAAGATGAAAAGCATTCAGAGAAACGTAAACAGTCCCTCCAGTATTAGAACATTTCAACATTTCCGTTCATATTCTGTGAGGGCTTGCATATTGAACGAGTCACCAGAATACAACTTGACTGTACTCCAGAAGGGGATAATCTATTTGTTGACAATATATCACTCAATGATTATTTTCTAAATAGAATCAGGCAATATTTATTTGATTACATGCACAATGCACTTTTTTCGGCTTGTTTTTTAAGATTACATATCGACAAGGATTAAATGCATTGACATGGCAATTACATCTACATCCAAACTAAGTTTCCAGTCTAGATCTCCTAGAACACTGTCTACTAATCTTTTTACAAAACAGTGCAGACTGGCTCTCGGAAATGTCTTAGTGATGCCAAACTTTTGAACGGTAGTGTATAGAACACTTTATGCGAACCCTTTGCTATTTCAAGCATTGTTATATTATAATTAAGTACATGAAAAAAAAATGTTTTTACATTTAACAACATTTGCCATTTTACTGACTTTCAGAATCTGTGTATGCATTTTTTTATGTGCTATTACACCTAACACAAAGGATTACTTCAAATGTGTCAGAGCTCCCTCCGAAGCCATTCTACCGCCACCTACGGGCGGGCTTCAGCGTTCGTCTTCAACAGCCTTCTAGCTCCACCGTTCCTCCTCCCATCACATGATTGTCTGGTCTCGTCATCACACCAGTATATAGGTCCCTTGTGTTTGGTCATGTCTTTGTGTGAAATTGTTCTACGTAACGTGCTGGTCGATTGTTATTTGAGACATTACTCATTTATACCTTTCTTTGTGAAGCGGTTTTGTCATTCGCGCTACGTCACATTCTTTCTTGTTTTCGTGATAAAGTGTAGCACCTGTGAGTGCTCTTGCCAAAGGCATTTTGACAGAATAGTGTGGCTAAATGAAAACACCACAACTGGCATTCGTTCCTGCGATCGGCTCCATCCTACCCAACCTACACAACTCATACACCACCTTGACAAGATTACTTTAAAAGTATTTTGGTCGTACTCCAAGTACAAAAATCCTACTCCATTATGCAGCTGTACATCAAAACTATTCGGACAACGTTGCTATATTTCTAAAAAGCTGCGGCAAGGTATTGGAGCGCCTGATGACAGAAAGCTAGACGCAACACATTCACCCTGACAGTGGGCTGGGACCATTAGCAGACGTACCTGGTAGAGAGCCAGAGAATGGCCATATCTCTGCAGAGGACCCATATTGATTGGCACCACATCCCAAGTGCTGCTCTCCAGATTATAACTGCGGGGGAGAGAGAGTCAGGCCGTAGCTGATAGAACATACAACAAAGAGATAGATCGATGCAGTAAGTGGAGGGAGACGAAAGAGATACCGGGAGACAGAGCGGGTTAAGGGAGACAAAGGGACAACGTTGTAGAGGGGAGTGAGTTTGAGCCAAAGGCCCACAGGGAGAGAAAGACGGGAAGGGGAGTGAGAGACAGGAAGGCAGACAGACAGACAGACAGACAGGCAGACAGGCGGGCGGGAAGGAAGGCAGACAGAGAGACAGACAGACAAACAGGCAGAGACATATTGACAGACAGGCAGACAGAGAAACAGACAGGCAGACAGACAGACAGACAAACAGAGAGACAGGCGGGCGGGCAGGCAGGTGGGAAGGCAGGCAGACAGAAAGACAGAGAGACAAACAAAAAGAGAGACAGACAGACAGGCAGATATATATAGACAGACAGGCAGATACATACAGACAGACAGGCAGATAGATATAGACAGACAGGCAGATACATACAGACAGACAGACAGACAGGCAGATGCATACAGACAGACAGGCAGATAGATATAGACAGACAGGCAGATACATACAGACAGACAGGCAGATAGATATAGACAGACAGACAGGCAGATAGATATAGACAGACAGGCAGATACATACAGACAGACAGGCAGATACATACAGACAGACAGGCAGATAGATATAGACAGACTGGCAGATAGATATAGACAGACAGGCAGATACATACAGACAGACAGGCAGATAGATAGATATAGACAGACAGGCAGATAGATATAGACAGACAGGCAGATAGATATAGACAGACAGGCAGATAGATATAGACAGACAGGCAGATAGATATAGACAGACAGGCAGATAGATATAGACAGACAGGCAGATACATACAGACAGACAGGCAGATAGATATAGACAGACAGGCAGATACATACAGACAGACAGGCAGATAGATATAGACAGACAGGCAGATACATACAGACAGACAGGCAGATAGATATAGACAGACAGGCAGATAGATATAGACAGACAGGCAGATAGATACAGACAGACAGGCAGGCAGATAGATATAGACAGACAGGCAGATAAATATAGACAGACAGGCAGATAGATATAGACAGACAGGCATTCCAGGCCTCTCTTCAGTTAATGCCTCACTTGAGCACCATGTGGAAGGAGCTGTAGTTGAAGCTGTATCCTCCAATGACCCACATGAGTTTCCCGTGCACTACGGCCTTATGGGAGGCTCTGCCCAGGGACTGGCCAAAGGGCTTGACATTAGGCCTTACCCAGTACGACTCTGTGGATGGCACTGATAGAGCGCAATCTGGACCTGGAGAGGAACACAACAGAGAACAGACCAAAGACAAAAGCACTAGTTAAACACCGTTTTACTGAGTACCGAGATTGTGGCACTTTTTTAAAAGCATTTATTTCGAAAAACTTTAGACTGTTCTGAAACACAAGATATTTGTCAAACATACACAGAACCACAGCATCCTCTGCTGATGAAAAGCTCCAAACGCATCTGTTTGTACGTCAAACCTACTGTCTTGTAAGTGGGTACTTGTACACTACTGACGTCCTAGAAAGGTTTAAGTGTTGGCTTTGTAAGACAAGGGCAAATGGAGGTTTACAGTTTTTTATCAAGCTACCTCTTTCCAATCAGATTTTAGTTTAGTCAAAAGAGTACACTTTGGATGGAGTGAGCGTTTGGGGCATAGCAACAGTCACCGTGACGACAAGACAAAGAAGGCATAGTCGCGATGAAAGATGAATTCAGGAAGGAGGGTCTAATTTATCAAACCCAATTATGAGAGGGATCCTATGATATTGGCCCCTGTTGGCCCATATTAATGTGGAGAACTGACAGCGGAGGAGGGGCAATAGAGGGCTCTGATTGGGTCATAAGGACAGGACCCTGTCCAACACATTGTAACCAGTGGAGAAAACCTCATTAGTGAAATGACTAGAATGAAATGAACAATGACCAGTCACAGGGTGTCAGAACAGTGCATTGGCGCCCTGTTGAACAGCCTTGTGATTGGTCGGTTGCACTGTAAAGAGCAGGGCTGATGATATATATAGGAGTCAAGTGCTCAGTGTGGCATTAACCCAGCAGGGGCATAGGAACCCAGGGAATCACCAACACATTATGTCATTGCGTCCGGTTAAAAAACATATGCAAGAAGCAAAACCTGATGAAAAAATGTAAGCAAGACATTGAGTTGGCAACGCAAGCCTGGGTAGCGATTTCTGGCGATTGCCTTTAATAGTTCCTAGACAATTTTTTTTTGACTACCTCTCAAATCAACATCATTCCCTTCTTCATAAAATGCCCATGCAACACCGGGTTTAAATTGAGACTGTAGTCTCCCGTTATGAACATATGCCATCATGCTGGCTGGCACTGTACCTGCCCACCCAAAGCTCAGTGTACCCACAGGTGACAAACACAACATTTCCCCCAGGGAGTTGGAGAGTTAAAATGGCAAGCAAATGTATTACTCTGCAAACTACGGTAAGTCAGTTTTAAAAACAAACGGATTTACGAAAATTAAGCAGTTTATGCACATTTGCCTGCTCCCTTTCGTACCAGAATGATCTGGATTAAATATGTGGGACAAATGCTAAAATATCTTAATAGTATCGATTAAAGCCAACTATTACATATTTATTACAGATAAAATATGTCTAGTCCTTAACCCTTTAGCATCATATTTGATGTTTGAATATGACAATTTGAAACCTTCAAAAAATGTCCTGCCGAAGAACTTTGAATAATTATTACTGCGGACTAACGGCCTGACATTCGATACATATGCAGATGATGATGATGATGTGAGCATGTGTGACCCACATTCGTCACACAGTCTCTGGTTTACTTATAGACATTACAGGCACATCTGGTAAATGTGCTATTTTAATAAAGCCAGATCAAAGCTGAATCAATATCTATCAGTCAACCAATGTCGGACAGTAATCCAAAGAAAACAACCAAAGAAAATAGTTTTTGTGTGTCAAAACCTGAACAGAATTTGCGGAATTAGGGAAAATACACACAGACACAAAGCTATAGTCTAACACCATCTGCACTAAAATAAATCCCTGTGGGCTCTAGCTTTCTAAACAACATGCGCTGTAAAAAAAGGCTGTAATACTTTGTAACTCAAAAAGATCTCTTCATATTCAGGCTAACGTCAAATGGTTGGAATCCAGATATTGTATACACATTTCACTTGTAATACACCAACAATGAATATTAAAGATTGACAGCGAGATAATAAAACAACTAATTTGTGCTCTGTGCAAGAACATTCAGTTTAGAGGACAGTCTGATCCACAGCGATGGCCGTTTCCAATGTCATACATAGACCTGCCTTGGGTGTGAACCGCTCCATCACCACTAGATGGCAGGCATGTTCCAAACAGAAGACCTCAACAGTTCAAATCTATGTTTGCAGGACCATGTTGTCACAACCCATAAGATTGTTCCAGAACCTTTTCATATATATAATTCATCATTGGATAACCCACAAACTGGTCAGGGTGAGGGTATTGTTAAACCTCAGGTGATATTGGCATTTCAACACACAGTTTCTGTCAATCCATGAGGGGAAGAAAATAAAACTGGAGCCATAGTCACCATTGGAAACACTTTTGTACATGAAAAATGTTTCTTTACAAGATTACAAACTACTTTAACAGTTACTAACTAAATGAAGGCAAGCTTCTGATAGGCTAAGAGATACACAAACTGGGCCCAGGCCATATTCGGCAGCTGCTGTGATAGAACCTCTTTCTGTGGTCAAAATGTATTTATAGGTCTTACGAAGATACACCTATTTTAGATACTTAGTCGATAGAGTAGCTAGTGATGGCCGGTGTCAAAAAAGTGTCTTCATGTAGATATATATCTTTAAATCTTGTATAAATTCCATGTAATACATCACTTTCTGTTAAACATTAAACATATCTGTGGCTGCGTCACGTTGGATATTCTTGTCATCTAATAGGTTCAGGAAATTAATACAAAGAACCACACACACACTAGAAAACAAATGCACTTTTCAGCAGCATAATATCCATAACCTACAATGTATTTCCATACAAAAACATCATTGGATGTTCCCAATAGTCTAGTTACATTACTGACTTATGGTAAAACGTGCTTGTCATCAATGCTTATCCACCCAGTCAGAATAGAGGGGAAATTCAGATCAGGCAGTGGTGGTTTGCTTGGGCACATGACCATGCCAAAGTCCAGATGGACTGAGCATTAGGATTTACATGAATCCCATAGTTATGCCACATGACAGTTATTTATTATGAATCACATGGGGTCTATGGGAAATAGTTATGCCACATGACAGTTATTATTATGAATCACATGGGGTCTATGGGAAATAGTTATGCCACATGACAGTTATTATTATGAATCACATGGGGTCTATGGGAAATAGTTATGCCACATGACAGTTATTATTATGAATCACATGGGGTCTATGGGAAATAGTTATGCCACATGACAGTTATTATTGTGAATCACATGGGGTCTATGGGAAATAGTTATGCCACATGACAGTTATTATTATGAATCACATGGGGTCTATGGGAAATAGTTATGCCACATGACAGTTATTATTATTATGAATCACATGGGGTCTATGGGAAATAGTTATGCCACATGACAGTTATTATTATTATGAATCACATGGGGTCTATGGGAAATAGTTATGCCACATGACAGTTATTATTATGAATCACATGGGGTCTATGGGAAATAGTTATGCCACATGACAGTTATTATTATGAATCACATGGGGTCTATGGGAAATAGTTATGCCACATGTCATTTTAGAAGTTCTCCCCAATAGTTATATCCAATTGAAACGGAGATAAGGCCCTTTAGATACCAGCATATATCAAGATGAGCCCATAGTCTTTGTCTAAACGAAGACTGATACAGTATATATTTTATGCACATTGTCCAGTGTCAAATTGTTTTACTTGGACTAATACCTAGTAGATCAATAGTCTACTCGCAGAGGTGTCAAACTGGTTTCACAGAGGGCCAAGTGTCTACAGGGGTTTGCTCTCACCTTCTACTTGATGGATTAATTAGGTCACTAATTGGTTAGGTTCAATCCTCACCTGGTTCTTCAAGTCTGAACAGGGATCCAATTTAAAGGAAAAAACAAAAACATGCATACACTAGGCCCTCCATGGAACCGGTTTGACACCTGTAATCTACAGCCTCCCTATTCACCTTTCATTTCTGGCCAGCAGATGGCAGCAGGACTAAACAGAAGAACACCTTATTCAAAGAAGAATGAATGAACCCCAATTAAGTGCCATAAGGATGTCATGCACCATTAACACAACGCTGTGACAATAACTGCACAGTCTTGGAACCACCACAGCTCTTTTCATACCTTGCCAGCTGTCGTTGCAGACACAGCTCTTCTCCCCAGTGAGGTCACAGTAGCCGTGGTCGGGGCTACCGCAGTTGTTCCAGCAGTAGGGGATGTTGCAGGCCTCGCCCTTCCAGTAATCATCACACTCACAGTACACCCTGTTGGCGATGAAGCTCCCCGTGCTGCACTTCCCATGGCCAGAGCAGTTATTGGGGCACGAGTTGACCCTGTGATAACAGCACAGGGATGTTTTGAATAAGTTGAATTAATGCCATAAAGACCACGCAATAGATGGGGATTGAGTAAGTACAGCTGGAAGGTTTGACTTTGTATAATATTAATTATCTCTTGATTGACTTGCCTGTATAAAAACTAATTAACAACTAATAAAGGCATTAGGCAAAACAATAATTGATCCAGTTGCGCTATTGGAGCTTGCTTTTGAAAGTAAAACAGGGAGATAAAGAAAAACCGAGAATTAGTCGTAGGGTGGAACGATTAATTGCATTTGTGATTTTATCGCAATATGAAAGGTTGTAATTTTTGCACTGCAGAGGTAATGAATATCTTTTATTTTAGAAAATTAACGTAGGAAAATAGTCAGTGTGAAACAATATGGCGCATGCCTGAATAAAAGGTAATATATTTTCATTTATTTATCTATTTAAATGTCTAGAAAAGACAAAGTTTAAAGAGTGCAGTTCACATGTTTACATGTCATGTTTTCATGACATTTTTTTTATATTTCTGCAATCTGCACTTTAGTTTGTGTGATTTGTTACTGACTTTTTATATTATTGTTTACACCAAGCATATGTGCCAGTGCTTTATATTGTCAGGATAATTATAAGATGTTTAAAGTGCAGGAAGTTAAACAAATAGGTCAATATACAATTGTGATTAAAGTTGATTAATAAAAATATGTCATTCATATCAATTCATGCATCACCTAATTTTATCATAACATTTAATTCTGGCCTACTGGAAAGAACTGTTTAATCAACCTAATATTGTGTTGGTCATACTATAAAATTATGTATTGCTTGCCTTTGTTGAATAATACAGAAGATAAATAGCTTAAAAAATTATTGCATATTAAATCGCAATCTCAATATTGGTATGAATAATTAAAGATTAAGATTATTATATTAATACAAAATTAAGATTATTTGCCAAACTAAACAACAGACAGTGGGAGGACCCTGGGAAATACATGGGCTCACAAAGTTCATCACTGTGACAAGAGCGTTGCTCTGGCAACCAGACACCTTTATGGCCACATGGTGTGTCTGTGCTGGAGGCCTTGAAGCTGAGCTTTACAAGTCTGAAATACCATCCTCCTCTTTGGCTGCCTCTATGTGAAGCAGTCCAATTAATCACTTTTAAGAATCACACACACACACACACACACAATACACATCTCCCGTATTTCAAAGAGTATTTTGTCCTTTGCGGCAATGACCAATCCTGGCTAACCTTGAGGCAGCACTGAGGATGTGATGTGGTCAGAGGTTGTACGCGTGCAGGGACAGATAATAGAACAGGGACACACCTTGTGGCTTATGAATCAAGATTTATGGTGATTTTACCAATTGTACTGTATAGTAGAAACATAATGCAATATTTCTGTGTCAGCTGGGGCCACTTACGAGTAGGAT
This sequence comes from Dallia pectoralis, assembly GCA_029465975.1. Taxonomy (NCBI): domain Eukaryota; kingdom Metazoa; phylum Chordata; class Actinopteri; order Esociformes; family Umbridae; genus Dallia; species Dallia pectoralis. The sequence goes on along the minus strand of CM055730.1, from coordinate 12,526,479 downwards.
ATATGGAACCCAGTCAGGTTGTAGGCAGCATCACTAAAGAAGTGCAACAACGCATATCCAGAGGAGGTGACTACTTCTGGAACGGTACCGTAACCTCCCGTTTCCGGGACAACAAGACCACTAAGAGGAAAAGGAGAAACAAACATAAATGATAATCACACAGTATTCTATCTCTCTCTCTCTCACACACACACACACACACACACACACACACACACACACACACACACATAAAACACCAACATGAAACACAGATTTCCAATGCATGCTGGGTAAATTATCATAATTTGCTTGACAGCTGAGTTGAAAATGCAGTCACCATGACAACGCCCCTCCCCTCCTTCCTCTGTCATTGAGAGAAAGTTATTCCTTTCTCTCTCTCTCTCTACTCGGGATCGATCCCTCCATCGCATTGAAAGATCAGGCTTATGCCTGAACAGCACAGAATAAACAGCACAGCCCCGTGAAGGTTATCAGGGGGAGAGGGAGGAGAAATCCACTCTAATCTGTTTCCCACAAGTCAGTCCCAACCGGGAGGCGTGCGCAGAGGCTTCCAGGATCAACACGTAGAACATAGCCAATACTGATCGACCAGGGCGGAGTTGATGAGAAAGAACATCAAGTGAAAGCTCTTCTCTGTCCTGGTGCCCGTGATGCAGATAAGATCAACTGTCATTGTGTGCCCTAGAACAAAGCACTTAGATTTTTTATTACGCCAAAAAGTTACTCTAGATTAAAGTGCCTGCTAAATTACTAAACTCCATCTCAGTGTTCACTGTGGATCGATTCTTCAAAGAGAACAGGGTGCTTGTTGAGATTAGAGAATATGAAAGCCTTGAAACACACCTGAACCAGCAAATTAGTTCTGGAGAGAATTATTATTTAGTCACATGCATCTTGTGTTAGGTCCATGTTTGGCAGACATGTCGTGTCTATGCCAAACCAGAAAGAAACAACGTGACACTCACCTGAACACAGCCACCAGAGGTGCATAGATAGAGTCTCCATCAAAGACATACATGTGGTCCCAACCACATTCGGTGGCAAAATGGTTGAAGCGCAACCTGAGCACGACATTTGGGCTAGAGGAGAGAGCATGACAGTTGCATTAACAAATCATTAAACATGACAGGTCATACAGGGCTATTATCTGTAGGCTCATATGGGGATAATTATTATAGTTAAAAGTGTTGACCATTAACTAGCATTATTGATGCAAGTTAGGGCAAAGGTTTGTTTATGAATCAGAAAATAATTGATACATCCAGTGTAAAATAAGGTTCTCAATCGGAAGAAACGCCAGAGAGATGAGCAGTTAAACTAAGAGAAAAAGGGCTACTTACTAGCCTTCAATCAGCCAGGTGCACTTGGTCTTATACTTGTAATTGACCGGTCCATCTGTGAGGAAACCCGATGGCTCTGTTAACCTAGCATAGAGAGAGACAGAGGATCACTGGCTCTGTTAACCTAGCATAGAGAGAGACAGAAGATCACTGGCTCTGTTAACCTAGCATAGAGAGAGACAGAGGATCACTGGCTCTGTTAACCTAGCATAGAGAGAGACAGAGGATCACTGGCTCTGTTAACCTAGCATAGAGAGAGACAGAGGATCACTGGCTCTGTGAACTTAGCATAGAGAGAGACAGAGGATCACTGGCTCTGTTAACCTAGCATAGAGAGAGACAGAGGATCACAGGCTCTGTGAACTTAGCATAGAGAGAGACAGAAGATCACTGGCTCTGTGAACCTAGCATAGAGTGATACAGAGGATCACTGGCTCTGTGAACCTAGCATAGAGAGAGACAAAGGATCACTGGCTCTGTTAACCTAGCATAGAGAGAGACATAAGATCACTGGCTCTGTTAACCTAGCATAGAGAGAGACAGAAGATCACTGGCTCTGTTAACCTAGCATAGATGAGAGACAGAGGATCACTGGCTCTGTTAACCTAGCATAGAGAGAGACAGAAAATCACTGGCTCTGTTAACCTAGCATAGAGAGAGACAGAGGATCACTGGCTCTGTTAACCTAGCATAGAGAGAGACAGAGGATCACTGGCTCTGTTAACCTAGCATAGAGAGAGACAGAGGATCACTGGCTCTGTGAACTTAGCATAGAGAGAGACAGAGGATCACTGGCTCTGTTAACCTAGCATAGAGAGAGACAGAGGATCACAGGCTCTGTGAACTTAGCATAGAGAGAGACAGAAGATCACTGGCTCTGTGAACCTAGCATAGAGTGAGACAGAGGATCACTGGCTCTGTGAACCTAGCATAGAGAGAGACAAAGGATCACTGGCTCTGTTAACCTAGCATAGAGAGAGACATAAGATCACTGGCTCTGTTAACCTAGCATAGAGAGAGACAGAAGATCACTGGCTCTGTTAACCTAGCATAGAGAGAGACAGAGGATCACTGGCTCTGTTAACCTAGCATAGAGAGAGACAGAAGATCACTGGCTCTGTTAACCTAGCATAGAGAGAGACAGAGGATCACTGGCCCTGTTAACCTAGCATAGAGAGAGACAGAAGATCACTGGCTCTGTTAACCTAGCATAGAGAGAGACAGGGGATCACTGGCTCTGTTAACCTAGCATAGAGAGAGACAGAGGATCACTGGCTCTGTTAACCTAGCATAGAGAGAGACAGAAGATCACTGGCTCTGTTAACCTAACATAGAGAGAGACAGAAGATCACTGGCTCTGTTAACCTAGCATAGAGAAAGAAAGAGAGAGAGAGAGAGAGAGAGAAAGAGAGAGAGAGAGAGAGAGAGAGAGAGAGTATCACAGGGGAAGAAATACCTTAGAAGTGGACTTTTTCCAGACGGACACAGCCAATTAATAATAGAATATTGAATACAACTTTGTTTTGAGTGTCCTGTTTCAATTCTATAAGCTGGAATACCATCAACAACCACTCAATCTGTTGTTGAGCAAATGCATGGCAGGGTTTAGAATTAGGGTCAAGGGTTAAGGCCAGTATTAGGCATCATATTAGGGTTAGTAGAAAGATAATATTCTATAGACAGTCTAGAGCATCTACAAAACGCTAGTGCTATTAATCTTGTTTGTCTGCTCCACTGACATGAAAGGTATTTATGAGTTAACAAGCATATAAAGAATAAAGACAGCTCCCATTACAGACAAAGGCGGAGTTGTCTGCACAACAGTCGGGTCTCTAGGACTACGTAGGCGTAAAATGCGGTTACCATAGTAATAACAATACACATACCAATGTGGGGGGAAAATAAAGAGAACACATGAACTTGTACTGTATACAACAGGTATTGTGGGAGATTGTTATTCTAACCACGGCCTGGAGAGACCATTAGAAAATGCTATTATTTGGTCACCCTGACGTAGCGGGACAAAATGAAAAGATATTGAAGGAGAGCCAGGAACTGAAGTCTCCAGGACATTGACATGGGGAAACAAAGCACACCAAGTCCCCATTATCTGACACGGCATTGTCACTGATGGGAGGCTGGGACACTGTGGTCACACTGGCATTCAGCCACATTACACCATGGCATCAGCATGGAAAACAACCCCCACAACAACACTGTGTGTCTCTGTGTCTGACACACAGACACAGTGTGTGTGTGTGTCTGTGTGTGTGTGTCTCTGTGTGTGTGTGTGTGTGTGTCTCTGTGTGTGTGTGTGTGTGTGTGTGTCTGTGTGTGTGTCTCTGTGTGTGTGTGTGTGTGTGTCTGTGTGTGTGTGTCTCTGTGTGTGTGTGTGTGTGTGTGTGTGTGTGTGTCTCTGTGTGTGTGTGTGTCTCTGTGTGTGTGTGTGTGTGTGTGTGTGTGTGTGTGTGTGTGTGTGTGTGTGTGTGTGTGTGTGTGTGTGTGTCTGTGTGTGTCTGTGTCTGTGTGTGTTTGTCTGGGGGGTCAGACTTAGACCATCAGTAGCTGAGCAGTGACTGACCCTTATTCACATTGCACTGTACAAACAAACAATGACCTTATTCCACAACATATATTGTAGACACCACAATAACAACAACCTTACTCCATAACATTATGTAGACACCACAATAACAACGACCTTACTCCATAACATTATGTAGACACCACAATAACAACAACCTTACTCCATAATATTACGTAGACACCACAATAACAACAACCTTACTCCACAACATTATGTAGACACCACAATAACAACAACCTTACTCCATAACATTATGTAGACACCACAATAACAACGACCTTACTCCATAACATTATGTAGACACCACAATAACAACGACCTTACTCCATAATATTACGTAGACACCACAATAACAACAACCTTACTCCATAATATTACGTAGACACCACAATAACAACAACCTTACTCCACAACATTATGTAGACACCACAATAACAACAACCTTACTCCATAACATTATGTAGACACCACAATAACAACGACCTTACTCCATAACATTACGTAGACACCACAATAACAACAACCTTACTCCACAACATTATGTAGACACCACAATAACAACAACCTTACTCCACAACATTATGTAGACACCACAATAACAACAACCTTACTCCATAACATTATGTAGACACCACAATAACAACAACCTTACTCCATAACATTATGTAGACACCACAATAACAACAACCTTACTCCATAACATTATGTAGACACCACAATAACAACGACCTTACTCCATAATATTACGTAGACACCACAATAACAACAACCTTACTCCACAACATTATGTAGACACCACAATAACAACAACCTTACTCCATAACATTATGTAGACACCACAATAACAACAACCTTACTCCATAACATTATGTAGACACCACAATAACAACGACCTTACTCCATAATATTACGTAGACACCACAATAACAACAACCTTACTCCACAACATTATGTAGACACCACAATAACAACAACCTTACTCCATAATATTACGTAGACACCACAATAACAACAACCTTACTCCATAATATTACGTAGACACCACAATAACAACAACCTTACTCCATAATATTACGTAGACACCACAATAACAACAACCTTACTCCACAACATTACGTAGACACCACAATAACAACAACCTTACTCCATAACATTATGTAGACACCACAATAACAACGACCTTACTCCATAATATTACGTAGACACCACAATAACAACAACCTTACTCCATAATATTACGTAGACACCACAATAACAACAACCTTACTCCACATTATATAACGTTGATGCCACAATTCCAATGACCTTAATCCATTACATACAATTTTGTATTATGTATATAGATTTATAACAATGACTTCTTAAAAATCCTCATCCACAACACAAACGATACCGGAACAGCCCTTCATTCTGACACAAACCAAAACAGGTCAATAATAATATTTCTTTCAAATTGGGTAGAATTACGCGCATAGAAATATAACAAATATCTGATTCTTAATTGGGACTTTTCTTGTCATTGTGCAATTTCTATAATTCATATTACACACGCACGCGCACACACGCGCACGCACGCACGCGCGCACACGCGCACACGCGCACACGCGCACACGCGCACACACGCACACGCGCACACGCGCACACACGCACACACGCACACACACGCACACACACACACACACACACACAGCTCAGGTCTTCTGACTCAAGAAATGATACACTACACAACTCATAACCTGAGCTGGATGACGTCCCTGGAGTGTCCAACATGATGATTCCATCTGATTAAAAAAGACAGATTGCAGCCCAGTCTTCAACGAGGCATTTGAAAAAATATTGCCTTTATGACAAAAGAGAGTTTATTAGGTACACCACTTTGTGCACGTTAATTGATTTCTCCCACAGACATTGAAATACGTGGCCATGGATTGCAATATAAAGCAGGTTAGAATGGGCAAAATGAGAGACCATAGCCACTAAGTATGGTGTGATAGGCAGTGACAGGCATACAGTTTCAACGATCTCGTTAAACGGTTACACTCCCGGACGTTCACGTAAGACAGCGTTCTACAGGGGTAACAAAAATAGGTGTTCGACCCAGTACTCGATGAGCGTACCCAATAAACTGGTCACTGTGTTTGAAATGGGAAACCTGGAAAACGATACAAGAAATACGAAACATGTAGAGTGAAAGTCTCTCTTGTGCTCAAGCTTTTTTTAGGCTAGTTCCGATTTGTGGTCTCTATCCTTAATATCTTCATCTCCCTTCAAGCCCAGGAATTGGAACAGAAATGTCCCTCTATCAGAACAGCACAGCTTAGAATGCTGTACAAAGCCCTAAAGCAATCCATAAAGACCACAACAATATCTTGTATTCAGTGCAAATGTTATGTTATTGGTCAAATGTTAGGCTCCTGGAAAGATATATTGAACGGCTGCTGGTTAAAATATATGTCAACTTGAAATTGTCTTTGACAGCCTCCATGAAAAGCAGAGCCACTCAAAATGCAAACGTGCATTTCCCCAACATTCTTTCGAATGAGAAGCACAGCGAGGCAGCTTCAGAAGATTGTCAGCAGCAGCAGACGAGTCTAGCAAGCGCCAGCATGAGGCCGACAACAAAGCACTCTCCCGTCCGACACGTGAAGACGAGCAGGGTTTAAACAAAGTGCCTCTACTCCTTTTACAATTCCACAAGAGCAGATACACATGAAATGGCAAAAGGGATACAAATGAAATGGCAAAGAGGAGCAGAGGGTACTGGAGGGTGAATCAACCGCTGTGAAATATTCATCCCCTCTGAGTGAATAATTGATTGTTGTAGCAGTGGCAGACGGAGACTGAGACACAGCGGCTGTAGTGAATCCTGTCACACTTCGAACAAAAAACCCAGCGCCTCAGGTAGTGCGAGTAAAACAACCCACTCCCCATTCTTCTTCTGTCAATTTCTTTCTCTCTCTTCCTCTTCCTCCCGGTCACATTCTTCGCGTGGCAGGACCAAGAGGCAACAAAGCTCACCAAACAGTAATGCCCGCGCACACACCATGCTTTGTGGTCGGTATAAGGTGTGTCTTTTCAGCGATAGTGTTTAGTTTATTTCTCTTGAGATTGTCAGGCATTACAGTCAAAACCTTTGAGCAAACGTTGACTCATTTGTTTAAAGCACATAATTCCTGTACTCTTTATCTTCAGCTACGTTTCTTCCCATGGACCTCCCATATAGGCTACTGTAGGTTTAGGCAGTGTCTTCAGGGCTTTGATATTGATTGGTTGTAAAAAAGTCTGAAGATTCCTTGAATGTGATGTTACAATCTGTAGAGAATTCCAGACACAGAAAGCATTTTCTGTCAGACGTATGCTACGGGAGAACACATTCCCCAACCAACAGCCACAATTACGCTAGCTACATCACCCCACAGTGGTCTCTACATCACCCCGCAGTGGTCTCTACATCACCCCGCAGTGGTCTCTACATCACCCCGCAGTGGTCTCTTCATTACTCCGCAGTGGTCTCTACATCACCCCGCAGTGGTCTCTACATCACCCCGCAGTGGTCTCTACATTACTCCGCAGTGGTCTCTACATCACCCCGCAGAGGTCTCTCCATCCCCCGCAGTGGTCTCTCCATCCCCCCGCAGAGGTCTCTCCATCCCCCCGCAGAGGTCTCTCCATCCCCCCGCAGAGGTCTCTACATCACCCCCCAGTGGTCTCTCCATCCCCCACAGAGGTCTCTCCATCCCCCGCAGTGGTCTCTCCATCCCCCACAGTGGTCTCTCCATCCCCCACAGTGGTCTCTCCATCTACCCCCACAGAGGTCTCTCCATCCCCCCGCAGAGGTCTCTACATCACCCCCCAGTGGTCTCTACATCAACTCACAGTGGTCTCTCCATCACCTTTTCCTGCTCATTCCAAAAACCTTGTTGTTTTCATGGTTGAGTAACATCCCAGTCACAGCTCTCACTGGGTTACCTTCCCAGCCAGCTGTTATGGTGGTAGAGCACGACCACAGTTCAACATCAGGTGAGGAAGAGAGAAAATGCTGAGTGAAAGGTGAAATAAATCTATAATGAGCCATAGAACTTTGAAACAGTAACCACCGAGACTGACATTGGTTAATGTTTTTATGTGAGGCAGTCATGCAAAGACGTATTTCCTGACATTTTAACAGAACATTAGCTAGAAGAACATGAGTTACCAAAAACGCTCCTCAAAACGGGTTAACATTTTGCCCCCGACTCATGAAAAGGAAAACAAAAATAAAATACCCAGATACATACCATCATATCATATATACAGTCATATTGTTTCTGACACAAACTACAGTCCGGTTCCCGTCTTTCTATTTACATTTCTATTGCTTGATTAAAAATAAAGACTCTAGTCAACCTAGAGAACCCAAGTGTAAGATAGTACTGTTGAGTCAGAAACAGGACCCAGGTGCAGCGCTCCAGTTTTAATGGGATTATTCATACTAGGTGAATGAGAGGCAGGTAGGGTAAACAAAACAGGCAAAACACGCAGGCGGCCAGGACAACGGAGAACAAGCAGGCATGGCAGACGCGCAGCAGGAGACCAGAAACACGGACCAGGGTACAAAGACAACTTGCAAAACAAACATGGTTATAGACGGGGCAGGAAACAAACAAACAGATACACGGCTGAGGGGACTAGTAGGTGACAACACCGTGGAAGAGAACTATACAATACAGAACGATGCTTCCATAAAGGGCGACCTAAAACGACAGACATATGTAGGATTACTAACAAGATACAGGTGCCACCAATACAAACTAATGGGACAGAAACCAACGTAGAAATAAAAAAAAACTAGCCAGACGTGCAAGAAACAAGGACCAGACCAGAGGGGAAATATGGAACACCAGAAAGGACTGAGAAGACAAAGAACATATAGATCGGACACATGGAAAATATGGACAGAACCAAGACAGGGGAAACTCGAGACCTTTACAACACAAAGGTTGCAAAAACATACACAGAGAGATCCCCTCAACACACACACACATTTACACACACACACACACACACATCCAGACAAAGACATTAGTGACAATCCAGAGTCTGGTGATTGTGACCTCATCCCAATACAATGTCCTCAATACAGAGGGATGTCCACTGTTTAGGACAATGGTTCTCTCCACTGTGCAGTTCCTAACTATAGCACTGCCTTAATAAAGATATGGTACTATAGCTGCATACAGCACATCCTGCATACACACCCATCCTGCATACACACACATCCTGCATACACACACATCCTGCATACACACACATCCTGCATACACACACATCCTGCATACACACACATCCTGCATACACACACATCCCGCATACACACACATCCTGCATACACACACATCCTGCACACAACACATCCTGCATACACACACATCCTGCACACACACATCCTGCATACACACACATCCTGCATACACACACATCCCGCATACACACACATCCTGCATACACACACATCCAGCACACACACATCCTGCATACACACACATCCAGCACACAACACATCCTGCATACACACACATCCTGCATACACACACATCCTGCATACACACACATCCTGCATACACACACATCCCGCATACACACACATCCTGCATACACACACATCCTGCACACAACACATCCTGCATACACACACATCCTGCACACACACATCCTGCATACACACACATCCTGCATACACACACATCCCGCATACACACACATCCTGCATACACACACATCCAGCACACACACATCCTGCATACACACACATCCAGCACACAACACATCCTGCATACACACACATCCTGCATACACACACATCCCGCATACACACACATCCTGCATACACACACATCCAGCACACAACACATCCTGCATACAACACACACACACATCCTGCATACACACACATCCTGCATACACACACATCCTGCATACACACACATCCTGCATACACACACATCCTGCATACACACACATCCTGCATACACACACATCCTGCATACCCACACATCTTGCAAACAAACACATCTTGCAAACACACACATCCTGCATACCCACACATCTTGCAAACAAACACATCTTGCAAACACACACATCCTGCATACACACACACATCCTGCCTACACACACACATCCTGCATACACACACATCCTGCAAACACACACATCCTGCATACACACCCATCCTGCATACACACCCATCCTGCATACACACACATCCTGCATACACACACATCCTGCATACACACACATCCTGCATACACACACATCCTGCATACACACACATCCTGCATACACACACATCCTGCATACACACACATCCTGCATACACACACATCCTGCATAGAACACATCCTGCATACACACACATCCTGCATACACACACATCCTGCATACAACACATCCTGCATTCACACACATCCTACATACACTTTAGCTGTGTCTGCTAGAGAAGATGGACAGATGTTTCAAAGAGAATGTGTGTACTCATAATGCCAAATTAAAGACCGGATTGGTATATACAATATCTGCAACATTTTGGTAAAGTGAAGAATAAAGATCTAATGGCCAGTCTTAATATTACAATGTTTTGGCGTTGGGCTAAAATCTTCCATTTACGGTTAGAATTAGGCTTACAGTGGAGTCCAGATATTTTGGGTTAGATTACGTTTAGAGGTGTGCGAGCATGGGTGAATAAGTGAGCGTATGAGCAAGATTAATGACCCGTTGGTGAAATAACCTTGACCCTCGGTGCTGGCGTCCTTTACTGTATTGGGAATGAAGATCATGACTGATAGCAAGAAGGTACAGGAAGAGGAGAGATTGATGTTTATAGGGTTTCAACATCTTCTCACGGTCCAGCAGACTCCGGGAAGCGAAATCACATAGCTTTTACATCACTTTAAAAAATAAGGTCAGACTAAAGTTAATACAATTGCATCTAAGCAGCACTCCGCACACCTGCAGTGTGAACAAATATGTCAGTGTGCCAAATCAAATTAATTCAATAGAAAGCAAGAGATGCAGTAAAAAAAACAGGCGCTGTAGCTGTCCGTTTAAAAATCCCTTGGTTAAACGAAAGGTACAAAGTAAAAGACGGAATGTCACAGATATGCATATAGTTACTATGATCAACGTAGGCAAGGAGAATACAGTGAAGGAAGAAAGTATTTGATCCCCTTTTGATTTTGTACATTTGCCCACTGACAAAGACATGATCAGTCTATAATTATAATGGTAGGTTTATTTGAACCGTGAAAGACAGAATAAGAACAAAAAATCCAGAATTACGCATTTCAAATAAGTTATCAATTGAATTGACGTCTGAGGTCTATCTATCAAGACCAAAACCTCTCGCCACAAGAACAGCTTTTTCCCCACAGCAGTGAGCCTAAAGAATATATGCCTCTACAGTGTTGACTACTCTAAGTTGGAAAAGATGGGTTTCAACATTTTCAAAAATTTTGTTGAACCATCCTTTGGCATGTATCAAATGCTTTCCAAATGCATTACTTTTGTAATTCACTAAAGCCATCATTTATTTCTTGTTTTTTTTTCAGATTTTGCTCAAATGAGACAGTATGAGATTAGTTATAGTGGGGGCTTAGCATTACATCTAGTGTTTCTGAAGTTACCACCATTTCTATAGTGGATTTGGGTCAATTGGGACCTCCAGGATATTCAAGAGCATCTCACATATTCCAGACTAAAGGTACACATGGACCTTTAAAGGATTGCACATAGAACAATAAAACACGTTGATTGCGTTCAGTACAGTTTGCTATTAACATTTTCCCAGTGTGACCACTGTTGGTCTTCAATGACTTGCTATAAAGTATCTCCTAAACGTTTCTATTGACATCACACATAATGTGATCATTAAGCACCAATATCACTGGGATATGTAATACTGAAAGTAATAACACTGCTTATATGTTTTAGCTGCGTTGCAATTGTACAAGACCTTTCCGGGAGTTGACTGAATAACTAGGAAAGTATTCCTGACTTATCTGTGAGTCTGTTGCCCAGTTTCTCCTCCTCCCCTGACCTAGAGGCAGCTGTCTTGGGAAAAAAGAATGGAATGTAGTATACAGGCAAGCGTCAGGTTTGGTTGATATCGGGCAATGTTTGAGAACCCCAATTCGAAAGAAAAAATGCCACTCTCAAACACTGGGAGATATTTCCTAATATAGTCTCTAATCTGTAGAGATCTTAAGAAACAATTTTCTGGGAGGATTAGATTTTTGCTTAAGCTCAAAAGATGCTAAGATTTCATTTATGTACAGATCTGCTATGGTATAGAATCCAAGGTCTCTCTAATGCAAAACCGTATTGTCATAGATGGAATGGGGGTAAAAGGGGTTTGCCATCACTGGGAGCAGTAATGACATTTGCCTAAGGTCGAAGTGACTCTTGATTTGTTTCCAGATACACCCAGGGCATTGTCTGATGGGGTTATGATTGGACGGGGATTTATCCTGGGTGACAGGAGCCAAGGGCACCACACCCATTGAAACAGGACGACAATCTTCCATCCCAAATCAGCTCAAGGAAGCCAAATAGTGTTAAGTTAGACTAAGACTGCACAGATGTTAGCTTCCCAATAGAATGACATACACTATATAGAAGGTCCATAGATTTGCTCTCACAGGCCAATAAAACCTTCCGTGTTATATTATTGAAATATATTCTACGCATAAAAATGTCGCATTGAAAGAACGTTCATGGCAAGCAACCGAAACGTACAGACAAAATGGCATAGATAATAATCGCCACATGCAGTGTACAGACACAGATGCTGTCGTTTCATTTGCTCTTTCATGATTTGCAATATGTTAGTGAGCATGTACACCAGAGGATAATAATCCCATGGCTTTGAATTAGAGATACTGTATGTGTGCAGTTGGCGCATGCTCTGATCTGTCGGTTTGAAACAAAAATGTCACACTTTCTGGATATATTTTCATACATATACTGTGTATAATATTCCCAAATTGATTTTAATCTTAGTCAATCAAGAGGATTTTAGTAAGATTCAAATAAATCAGTGACCATACCCCAATGACATAATTTTAGTTTACGGTCTCCACAGACAACGTGACGTTCTAAAATGATCAAACAGTAGACGCAACATAAACAACGGCATGAATAAGCAAAGCACACAGGTAAACAAAGTCTGAGACTTAAGATAACATTACAAAATCTCAAGATCAAGGTCTGGAAACAATTCAATAGGTTGCAAAGGCAAAGCAAAAAAAGGACGGCAGGACATTAAAAGATGTAAAAACAGATCAGTTGGACACAGAGCAAGCGGCACAGACACAACAGCGTGTCCACATTGCCCTCAGCACTCTGTCATCCGAAGCCAGGGGGGATTTTAAGGTCAGAAGTAACGTTTTACCAATTCGCCGTGGACACGGAGTAATCCATTTACAAGACAAGTGTCTATTCATGACTTATGCATGACACTCCCCTCATGACACTCCCCTCATGGCACTCCCCTCATGGCACTCCCCTCATGGCACTCCCCTCATGGCACTCCCCTCATGGCACTCCCCTCATGGCACTCCCCTCATGGCACTCCCCTCATGGCCGCTGGTTTTCTTCCTTCTTCATGTAGAGAGAACGTGGGACTCGAGTGCTTGGCAATGCTAAGCCACTGCAAACAACACAGGTCAGCATTGATTGCCTTTCACTTTACACCAGTGGTGTCAAACTCATTTAGCCCTGGCGGGCACATTTAGTCTGTAACGGTCTGAACATGGATTATATTTCTATGCAGAAAGAATATGATAAAAATAGTGTATACACCTGAACTTACATTTCTGTTATAATTCTAATACTAGACACAAACGAAATACTACATGAGTGTAGGTCCAATTATTATTTCAATACGATTTCATCCGGTAAAAAATGTGTTAAGTAAACCCAACAACATGGTGGTATGTTTGATGTCCCTGATATACACTTGGGTTGGCAATACTGGTGGCAAACGTCCTTTCTGCTCGTCAACAAGCTGTATTTCTTTTAGCACCACTGACAGCTACATGTTCTACAGCCCCAGGTGATGTGATGTCACCAGGGCACCGGAGTAAAGGGCAGCACACCACATCCCATCTGGCTTCTGCTAGGTGCTGGAGAAATGATAGCGCCAGGGGCCTTTAGACATCGTGTATGAAATCCCATTGCTATGAAGCAATCCTCATGTGTGTGTGACTTAATTCTTCTAGGCAGTACTGAAAAATTAGAACAGAGCTCGAGGCCACTATGTAAAAATAATTCTCTTCAGCAGACCCAGAGACCAAAACAGCCAAATAAGCTTAAGTAAAACATTAACAAAAATCACTGTTGTTTTAGCTACCACAGCCACACACCCCAAACATTGAAAATAATTGGATTGTGAAATCGATTGCTTGAGTTGCAATACCATTGGAAAGTCACCAAGAGAATCTACAAACGTTGGCAATCACAAATAATAAAAAACCCTGATTGTGATTACACGCTCTGCGCCTGGCTTTTATCCTGCACTACACCTGGCTATGTGACATAGACTGACTGCTATCTAGCCAGCAGGTACTGCTAGCTAGCCAGCTAACAACCTTCACGCAACACAAAAAGTGATCCTACGTGGTGACATTTCGAAACATGTTCAAAGGCGGATTGAAAAATGCATTTACTAATCAGATTTTATATTTAATAAGGAAGTTCATGCTATTGATGTGTGCCTCGCTTCTTGCTACTCAAACAGAGGCTGTGAAAATGTATGTTGTTTTTACGGGTAGAGTAGGTTTCAGGGTTGAAGGAAGCGCAGCCAAAACCGCTGTAGTAATCTCAGTACACTTGGTTCAATCCCAGGTTTGGTTGTGACCTCTACATGAACCGACACACCGCTCCCTAGTGTTCCCATGTGTTCCTAGAGAGAGATGTACCCTGTCCAGGCAAACCACAATAACTCCAGCGGGGAGAAACAGGATCCATAACCTGAGCGAACATTCTGTCTAAGACACCGCTGAGACATGACTTGCCTCCTATAACAGCCAAGGAGGTGAAGAGCGTAGTGCCTCGCTTGTAAAGCTTGCATAGGAAGACCTGTCAAAGCAATGCTGCCTTATCTATCTTCAGTTCAAGTGACTAATAACTCACTGCCTAATGCAGTTGGTACAAACACACATCGATTCAGTGCACACACACACACACACACACGGGAAGTTAACTCGCTTAATAGAGTCTGACAACGGTTAAAAAGAAATATTCCCACGTACACCAGACAGTGAGAAAAACGCTTACTACAGTACCTCACTGGCTTAGAGTGAAATAACTTGTGCGAGATGGTAGCTTGTGAAACAGTGCCTCCACACCCCACCGCGAAGATGCCTTAATAATTTATATGGTCGTTTAAATAAGGTGAAACATTCTTCTGACTAGACAACCTCACGAAACAATTAAGCCAGGCACAAACGATCTGCTCAGCATATTCTTCTTGGTGGATATTAGAGAGAGCAGGGGGCTGCGATTGCTATGATGGGACGTAATGATCATTGAATTGCTTTTATAGAGAGCGCCAAAACTGGCACGACATCGTCAACATTTATAGTCAGGTGCAGCATTCTACGTTTTTTTTCTTCCAGGCTGATGGAAGCATCTCCATACTAATGCAGGCACTCATTCACACACAGATTCGGTCGAACAAAGACTGACAGACACAGGAACTGACAGAATGACAGACCAGAGAATGGCTGGCAGAACCGCGGTCACATTTCCATTTGCGAAGAGAAAGGAAATCCAACCTTTACATGATAAAACCTCTCAGCCAGTGTGATTTATGCTTTCAATTAAATTGAACGTCCACACTGTAATAGCTATTTTACTGATGAGCTCAGGACAGGCCACCAAAATCATCATAGGAAAGCTAATGCTGATGTAGTTGCAATGGGACTAATTCCTCCATATATTCTGGGTGTCTGTCCAACGCAGATAGAGGTGATGAGGTATGAATAAGCCTACATGTTCTACATTCATTACTCCAGCTACGCATGCAATTCCGGAATGACACAAATCCCAAAAGGCGGTCCCTAAACGTAGGGATGAAAACATTTGGTTAAAAAAAACGACTTAAAACCACCTGGTTCCACTTTTGAAATTACAACAAGCTTTCTCTCATTCTCCATGATAATCCTAGGGTGATGGTCACAGAAAACGGTGACATCTTTACAGCCTCCTGGCTATATAGGAGGGGGAGCATGAGTCATAATGTACGGTACACTTTCCCCTGAACACATGTCTCTGTGTGTGTGTGTGTGTGTGTGTGTGTGTGTGTGTGTGTGTGCGTGTCTGTGTGTCTGTGTGTGTGTGTGTGTGTGTGTGTGTGTGCGTGTCTGTGTGTGTGTGTCTGTGTGTGTGTGTGTGTCTGTGGGTAGTCAAAAAATGAGTTGTCAGAAAGCCAGAGACGCCCTAACCATTTTCAAATTCAGAGACCTCATCTTGTTTTAGTTTTGATCGTTAGAAGATGAGCGGTCCCTCGAGAAAACTGGTCTTCCTATCGCCTCACCGCAAATGTGACACCATATTCGGAACACCCCTCGAGGGGTTGGGATGCTCAGAGAACTGAGAGGTTGGGTAAATAAGAGGGATGTTCGCTGTTACATAAATATAGTGTGGCTGATTCAAAACAGCTGTAAAAAACGCCGTCATTCCCAACCAAAAGTCACTGACCGTTTTTTTTCCCGCCTCTCAGATTTGTTAAAGACATCCGTGCAATTAAAGTAGGTGTCGGTTTTCGGGACATTCCGGCCCCTGTTTGGCTGCGTGTATGAGCTTTAAGATCTGGGCCCAAATGCCATGCCTGAATCTATGTTAAGAACAATTCTAAGAGCGAGAGGAGTAGGAGGAAAGGAAAAGTGGTAGTTTGGGGAAGGTGAGAAAGCAAAAATCGAATTTTCCGAGTGCCTCTTCACATCAAATAGTTCCCGTAGTGCTTCTCAGACCTTACAGCAACTTCATGAAATTCAGATGAGAAAAAGTAGTGAAGGGAATAGAGAGACGAGGACGGGCGGGAAATAAAAGCTCCTCATTAACATACTGGATGTTCTACCCTCCGAGGACGCTCCCTGATTGACAGTGTGTCTCTAACTTTGGGATTCTCGTATTTGTGTATAACAAGAAAGGTTCTCCTGAGAGGAATGATCGTCTCCATAGAAATGCGTGACTCCTTATATTTCCCCCTCCCACTGTTCCAACTTCAATGATTACTCCTGTCGAACGGTTGATTAATTCAGCGCTAGTGACACCAAAAACAAATGAAAAGAAATGCACTCAACATGTTTAGAATGAGATGAGATTCAGGAAAAATCCAATTAGGAAAGTCTTTAAAAGGCATGTTTTCAGAAACAGAGGCCTTAAATACTCCACAGCCGAAGTTTCACTGAACAACACGGCATGTTCGTCATTATTTCTCCTCGCTGGGGGCACAACATACAACCGTTTCAATTTAGAATAGAAAATAATTTCCGTTGAGGTAGCAATTATGTTCTTTGAAAGTGCATTTAGTCACCAAACAGACAACAGAAGCTATATTGTATGATGTATTGCCTTAGAAAGGAAGACAATAAGTGATAAGAAAAAAGAACAAACAAAGGATGGGGAAAGTACATTAGTATGGATGTCTACAGCACATGTCACACAGCTTATTAGAATTTAGGATGTTATTTAAACTTCAACAGCTGGGGTGTAACTTTTCTGTGAATGATTTATGTCTGGAGGACCTCTAGGATGTTAGGGATACAGTAGTATTTATGTCGCGGTTACAATCAGAGGGAAAACTACAGAGGTATGTGGTTCCATAAAAAGCACAGATAATAAAATCCATAGACAAACAAGTTGCTTGCACTCAACTAAACTCACATATTTCCCTGTGCCCTCCAGAGGCGAGGTTCAATGACTGCGATAAAACCATGTTTTGTATCCACCCATCTCTCGATGGCTGGTAATTAGGATTTTATTAACTTCCAAAAGCATAAGTGCGTGTCCAACTACCATATCTTTCAAATTAAAATAAACAATTTGCATAATTGTGAAAGGTGCTATGTTACTTGCATATGTCTAAAATCGATTAAACTGCCCCAGACGGGAACTGTTAACTTTCCATTTCTTCCAAAACAATGTGGTACAATAATACAGACTCAGCAAATCAGCCAGGGCCATGGTAAGGGTCGAGACCTTTTTTGATATATAGAATGAACAAATTCAAGGGTTTGATGGGATGAGATGACCAGCTTTTACCGGGTCACAGATGGTGGCACTTAATTGAATCTGTGTACTGCCTAGAAGAATCCCCGTCCAGAGCTCCAATCTCTAGCTAATATCTAGTCCAATTCTCACACAACCTCACTAGAACATTTAAAAACCCTTCTGCCTGGCAGCTCATGAACCATTTACCCGCCACAAACAGTATTAGTCAAGGAAACGCAACCACATAAAATCCCTAAAGATGCATATAAAGAACATCCTCTCCCGGACATGCATGGGTTAAATCCAAATTAGATTAGTAGTATTAGTTGTCGATGTTAATACATTTGAAAATTACAATTACACTGTTATTTCACGGTAGTGAAAATACTTCAAAAGTGATGCAGACACCTCAAAGGCCCCTAACAGCGCAAAAATAGTTCCACAATTTTGATCATTTTGTGTATATTAAGTAGGCTTTAGAATACATTTAAATGTGATATAACCACATCAACTGCCTGAGCATTTTACAATCATTTAATCTCTGTAGAATAGAGATGTGTTTTTATTACTGCTGTCAAATTATACAAAAATAGTTCATCACAATTTTAGAATCAGTTTAACTTTGGCACTAAATTAACAATTATCTGATTTAAAAGCATGTTACCAACATACTCGGTATAATTGTAAGGTATTCACACTGCATGACTTCAGATTGATACAAGGCAGTCCATTTCCAAGGCAGCCCATTACAACTATTTGTCACAGCCCTTAAAATCCTCCCCTTGAATTTCCACAGCAGCTGGCGACACCTATCCCATGCAAATCCTTCAACGATTGTGCTTTTGATCAAGACACCAGGTACAATTATTATTATGTTAGGCTACAGTATAAAGCACATATTAGCCCCTCTTATTGGGAGAGCTACAGGGTGTATACCAGCATTTGACCCAACATTGAGTAAAACCTAAGATTATGAAAGTACTGTCCTGTACTGAATAGACAAATATTGGGTAAGAATGGGGTTCAGGTGGGGCCCTGCTAACAGTATAAATTATTTCCCAACTACACGCATAATGTTGGATATTTGAATAAGAGGAAAAGCCATATGGTAGGCAAGGTGGCTAGAGATGTTTTTCTACAAACATTAACCAGGAGAAATCTGTAATTTATGCATAGCATAACATTTTTTGTTAATTGCGCTACAGACAGGTCCCAAATCAAGCAGTGCCTGGGGATGGTGAGAACAAAGAAGAGGCAAAAAACTACAAAATGTATTACCTGCAGCAAAACAATAACAGAGTAAAGGGTTATTTTTAAAAGTAGACTAAGCCAATTGACATAGATGCAGAAAGCAAACAAATAGTGGGTCAATGTCTGAAAGAACTTAAGAGTTGAAGCACAATGTTGAACGTCTTGGCTATTTTGGTCTTGTGGCTACTAGGCTGTGACAGTGTGAAGCAATCCCATGGAGAAATGCAGATACTGTGAAAGCTGGCATCTCACTCAACTCAATAAATGTGTGGCTGCTTGTGGCAACAACATTTAGCTGCGTCTACATTTATACTTTCAGATAGATAGATTGTCCAGATGCTGGATGAGGCCAATAACATGCAGCTAACCTCAGCGCTTCACATCAGTGAATGTAAGGGGGACATTTGCACACAAGGCCCAGTTGAGATATGGTTTGCAAATTGAACCCAACCTCCGAGAAATGTCAAGGTGCCATAATGAGCCCCTGGCCATTAGAATAAACAGCCATGCTCTGGAACAAAAATATACATTTGTTTTACCTTGCGGGCTCTGAAATGTAATATAGCAGCCTTTGATTATTGGTCACATACAGAAGCCGTTACACTCACTTCCTCCGAATGGGCCAATAGAGGCCATCAATCAAGACCCAAAGGAAACATCATTAGATATTCATGATATCATGTTAATACATATTCCTCAGAGCCTGGTTGATCATCATTGAGAATCAAATCAAAGGCCTATATACACTCACAATCAGTTAAAAGTTAAACACAAACACTTACTATCAATAACGATAGTGATACACATCACATTTGTCCCCAAAGTGAAAGATGGAGAAGACAAGCTGACTTCTCCCCTCTTGATATTGATAACACTATTTACTTTTGCTTTCATACAGCAGATTTCAACAGCTGTTGAAGCAATATTTTTGTTACAGAAATTATTGTTACAACGATTTTGATATTAACTCGGAAATTACATAACTTGCTCTAAACATAACATGAAAACAGCATTTCCGATGAAAACATACATCTATGCAAACACATCAAAGTCCACACTCCTAACCCTGAAGAAAATGTGTAGCTGAAAATGTGTTGTTGCATGTGAGTGTTTACTCATCTCCACTTAACCCATACAGTTAGTCAGACATTTACTCATCTCCACTTAACCCATACAGGTAGTCAGACATTTACTTATCTCCACTTAACCCATACAGGTAGCCAGACATTTACTCATCTCCACTTTACCCATACAGGTAGCCAGACATTTACTCATCTACACTTAACCCATACAGGTAGTCAGACATTTACTCATCTCCACTTAACCCATACAGGTAGTCAGACATTTATTCATCTCCACTTAACCCATACAGGTAGTCAGACATTTACTCATCTCCACTTAACCCATACAGGTAGCCAGACATTTACTCATCTCCACTTTACCCATACAGGTAGCCAGACATTTACTCATCTCCACTTAACCCATACAGGTAGTCAGACATTTATTCATCTCCACTTAACCCATACAGGTAGCCAGAAATGTTCTCATCTCCACTGGCAAAAGCAAGCTCCAACCACCATAACATAAAAAGTAAAAAGCCAACTTTTCACTGCATATTTGTCTGATGGGTCTAGATGGGTCTAGAAGTGTATATTGCCAGTGACCTTTGAATGGGAAATCGGTATGATTTACTAGAGAGAGAGAGACGTGTTTGAAAGGATAAAACACCCCCAGGACGAATTTAATCTGGCAACGTGGCCAGTGCAATAACAATAATATAATTCTTATTATAATATAATAAGTTGTTGTCAAGGTTCTGGATATTGGTTTGGGACTCTATTTACAGCTTGAATTTAAATAATTTCCAGATGACTAAGTAGTCTTTTTTCCAATTTTTAATAATACCTTGGCTGGATACTTACTTGAATCTGCCCTGACAGTGTTGACACCAGTCTCCAACCCATCCTTGTTCACAGACGCAGGACCCATTGATGCATTTCCCAGAGAAGCATTTCTCATCACAGGACTTGGAGACCGAGGCGTCGGTATAAAACACCAAGTACAGCATAACGACTGTCCCCACGTATATCTTAATTGCATGGGGATGTCGCGTGTTTACATGTGTGGTTCCCATGTATAGATGCGTTCCTCCACATACCACATCCATTCTACTGTCGAGACAGATCAAAGTCTGGCAGACTCACAGAAGTGGCACATTATTTGTTAACAGCAGTCTTAGGTTGGCGTGGGATAACCTGACCGTGTGGGTAATAATAACACAATCAGACATCGGTATATTTACTTATTTATAGGCTTATTTATAGGGTAACAATTCGGATCATCGCAAGACTGAGTTCCCTAAAGGTATATATATATATATAACTATATCTATAACAAAGCCTGCGAGTGTAAACTGACTTCAGCTACTCGTCTCAAACTGTTTAACTAATAAACCATTTTTTAAAAACAAAGAAAATATGGTCATAAGTTCTAAGTCCCAACTAGTATTCCATTCAAAGTTCACCGTGAAAATATTTCCAGAAAAACGTTAAGAAAAGGTATCAGATGCTCAGATGTTAGTTCTGCAACCCCATGTCTATAGCAACAGTCGTGTGTAGATATTGTGTTCGCTGCGGTAGAGGATGCAGCCACCCGGACAAATAGAAGTTGGCGCTCCGCCGTTCTGCTTTTTACCACTTTTTGCTTGAGCGCAATTACCGACGATTTCTATGCATTGTCATCGTTGTAATCCTAGTCAGAGAAAGCGATTTCTTATTCGCCGACGAACAACAACAATACGACTCCCGACCGACCTCACGTTATGATGCTCCAGCACATCTCTTTTTCCACTGGGAACTCCTGGTCGAGTGGTGCGTTCACGGGTACAGGGAACCCGAATAGATACACGATCGCGTCATGACGTCAGTGTCAGTCAAGGTCACAAAGTCAGAGTTATAGTATCTGACCAGAGTGTCACACTTTCAATTCAGACGTGGATGAGCATTTGAAAGTTGTTTTTTTTCCCACTGTTGAATCTCGTTTCCCCCCCCACGGGTTCACGGTATTATTTTTAAGCACTGACCGCAGAGATCAAATACTTCCGAGTTCCTAGTTGTTGTGAACGAGGCAAAAGCTCTAAGCATCAGCAGGGCAAATTAACCAATTTAAAGGGGCAGTACATGAAGAAGCCTGAGATATTTAAGCTTGATTAAAACTGATTAAACCAAATAGCGCTTTAGTCTAGGCTTGCGTCTCATAACCTTATCATAATAACATCACAAATTATAAATGGTCAATACCAAACCCAGCTGGGCCTGATTGATTGCTGACATCAGGGATGTCATTAGGATTGAAAGACATGGGGTGCTTAGACCCCAGGGTATTTGTAACTTGTGTTTTGCAAAAGACATGTGTGGGTTTAGGAGGTTGTGCACAGCTAACATGTTTTAGGGTGGACATCTAGCCTCTGTTTCGCGGGCAAGAACGTTTTTTTCTTTTTTTGCTCAACTTTAGATTAGCCTACATTTAGGCAACATATCTATTTAATTTATCACAGCTAACGAATGATGTTAAGTTGGTCAGAATATGGCTAGCATAATAAATAAAATTAAGCTAGTTAGTTAGTTAGTTGACATAATAAGTGCATTTTTGGCACCAACGTTGGCTAAACGCATTAGATTTAATATGTAATAAACAAATCACAACAAACAATCAAGCTGCCAGTTCATGCAACGCGACAGAGCATCATCTTGAGAGCACCACGACTCTTTGTACTTCTGTCTAACTTCCGAATTTTTGGCTATTTTGAAGCTGGATATATATAATTTGTTGCTAAATTTGAATAGGAATATGGTTAGTGATGAATCAAAATATTGGTGTTGTTCTTACTATTATTTAGGGATGCTTAGCAACATTTTAGGGTAGCTTCAGCACCCCCAAAGTAGGTCTAACGACGTCCCTGACTGTAGATGAGTTAGCATCCTGCCAGGGCTTTGCAAGAGGTATTGTTCAACTCTGCTGACTACTCCCACAAAGTGGTTTGTTCTTTATATTGCATGTTGTTAAAGCAGATGGAACAAAAGCACTAGGCCAGTTGGACATTATCGTTACAATAGTTTAGTAGAATCCGCCACCAATTTTAGCTTAAGGGAATTGTTGTTGGCAAAGATTAGCCTACATATTGCAAATATGTGGGCCTTTTCAATCTGAATTTTTTTTAAGTCGACAAATGAATCTAGGAGAAAAAATGTGTCCTATGGAACAAAAAAAATGGCCTACCATTAATTACATTTTTTTTGCCTAAATAAATTATTTTATCAATAAATATTATTGTGTCTTACAATCACTAGATGTGTTAAAATGTATTCTTGTAATAATTTAGGCAATTTGTTGCTGAAATTTGAAACCAAATTCACAAATGTTATTATACATTTTCCTTTTTTCGAAAGGAAAATAACTTTGGGGAGGAAAAAAACACCAAAAATACGAAACACAACAAATTATGGTTTTCCATGGAACCTTATCAAAGAAATCTAGAAATCAGCCTTGTTAACACAATATGTTTGCATGCTCGCTGACTCCCTCATGTGTACACAAATCATCACTGCAAGTATTACAATCTGCCAATCACACCGCATGGTAAATTATTTCGAAATAACCTTATCTGAACTGCACTGTTGATTTGACACATCAAATGGATTCAGTACAGAGTGTATTAGTGTTGGAGAAATTGGGTCTAATTGTCATTTGAGCTGTTGTAAGCTAATGCAAGCACTTGCATGGTGGACCTTTAGCATTGTCCTTAGAGGTAAGTATGTGCATTAAGGAAGGTAGCTTGGTAGTTAAATCCCAAAACATTCCTACCCATACTGAAATGTACAGTAGAGAACGAAGCATGTAACTAAATAACTAAAGTGCAGAGAGAATTATTCACTCCAACGGATTAAGGGCAGTAGGCTAACCTGAATCCAGGTCACGCTTTTACAAGATGAACACATTACCAAGCGGATTTTAAGACATGGACATCTAAGGTAAAGACGGAAACTGTCATGACTGCACATGACCTGTCCTGTCTTCAAAATGCAGCATGTATCTAGTGATGTATCTGATCGGAGGTCTGAGTCTGGGCACAAGTACTGGTAGGATCATTTGCCATGCTGTCATGAAATTGAAAACTTGTGCTGATCACCCTTGCATAAATCACCCAGCCACAATTTCCAACACATTGTATTTTAGGTTTATGGTTACACATTGTGGAGGAATTTGCACATAATAAACAAAAATAAACCAAACGTGTAACAGTTTAGTCCCGGATTGTTGAAATAAAATAATGCAGGCATTTTTCATGTACACATAATAACTCTCAAAATGTGTGCACAAATGTTGTTACATTCCTGTTCCCTAACAAATGCATAAATGACATTTTTGCATGTTGAATATATAGTTTAGTGTATTTAATATGTTAGGTTTGTTGACCAAGTCCCTATGGTATACAGTATATTGGACAAAGTTTAAATGATTAAATGTCCACATTGTCATGTATTATATCTGTTTGTACTGCGGGGCAGTAAACACAGTCAGAAAAAGTGTGAGAATACAAATTCTGCAACCTCTCAAGTTCCTGTATAATTGTTCAAATGACCCACTTCTGTTTGCACAGATGATATTTGGATAATAATGAGCCAATATGACAATTTTTAGTTTGCAATGACATAGATTGAAATATCTTACCAGGTAACAATTTAAAGAAATACAATGTATGCTAGGACAGCAGGACATTTTCATTTAGTGTTATGTAATACAGTTGCGCCCATTGGCTTTAAGTACATTTGTTGTTAATACTTAGCTATTAGCCTTTTTGAAAGACATCCTAACTTAAACTGGCACTGATTGAAGCCTAATTATTGTTAACAAGATGTAGTAACCACAAAGACAACTACACCTACTGGTTGGCTGTTGTTCTCTCCCTACTTGCCAAACCTGTTGGTGCCAACTTGTTTAAATGTGGCTTGTATATAAATCCCCCCTCCTCCTTAGGTCAATCTAATATTTTCCTGTAGACATCTCTCTATTTCCAAAAGCCAATAATTCCTTTTATTGACAATCATTTTAGTTTGCACAAATTAAAAAACACTTCACACTTGTTTCACCTCCTTCAGAGATAATGTGAACATGCTGCCATTTGGTAATTGCACCAGCTGAATTCAATTAACCCTAATACATTTACGTCATTAAATTATGATTTCATTCACATATAAAAAAAACATTCCTTTAAACCTGCAGAATTTTAGGAGAACATAGTTATGACAGAGATATAATAAACATGTTAGCTTCAATAATATAATCCAGAGTTCATCTATGAATGTATTCGCAGTACTTTGTTTTTCAATACATAAAAATCCTTTATATTGTTGCCCAACTTTTTTGAAAATAAATACTGACTTTCTTTAAAATGAAAAAAATCCACTAGAGGGCAACAGCAGACACGGGGGTCTCAAATTAAATAGCCAGCTAAAAGGGGTATACAAGATAACAGAAACGCCTGTCAATATATTCATATCAAGGACTTAATGAAGAGTATGGCCACCCTTTGTCTTCAGATCACCAGCAATCCTTGGAAAGCATTCATGCGCAGTCATATGCAGTTCTGAACTGTTTGTGGTAAAAAATATTGTACCATTCTTCAGGACCTAAAGCTTCCAATAGCTTCCCGTTCTTTGAGGGTAAATGCAGTATTGGGTAAAAAACAACACCATTCACTTGCATTGATTAATTTGCTTCAGCTGTTAAGTTTCCCCACGTTACATTCTGTTTTGTTAAAAAGGCATGGAAACCCCATATTAATATTTCTGTACGGTTGTGTGCTACTGTAGAACAGAATGTGGCATGGTGTGTTACATATATGTACCATAGACAATATTTGCATGGTATTCAAGAAACACATTATGAGATTCCTTTTCTGTTGTACAAAATGTCTCATTAAAGAAATATGATTAAGAGTGGGTGGCACTTCCAGGATGACCAAGTATCACGTTTAAGAACATGACATAGTTCTAGACTGGCAACAAAAAACACTATAAACACAGGGAGTGTAATATGGAAGACAGTTAAATGGGTATCAACGTATTGTGTATAATATCACTAGCGTGCACAATGCAATACAAATTGTAGTGTCGAAATCAGTGCTAATGTATAAAACATTTGCAGAAACATACACTTCTCGTATCCTATAAGTATTCACTCCCCTTGGACCTTTCCACAGAAAATCTGAGCAGCAATTCCTAAACAGGGGTACTAGGGAAGACTGATGGGGCCTATCAACAAGAGGTACTTTGAAAGACCTTAAACGTTCTAATTATCAAACTCAACCAAGGTGTGCATAATTATCTCAAACCAACCTGAAGAAAAAGTTGAGAACAACAGTAAACGAACGAAAAGTGGATGACTAGTCATACTAGTCTTCACATCCACTGTAGGACACAGTGTTGAATTAATTCCAAAACAGAGTCTGTTTAATTTATATAAAGGCGTCAATGCTTTGAAGAAAATGAAGCAAATTAATAATGGAGAAATGGTAATTTTTTAAACAACAAAATTATTTTTGAGATATTGATTTTGGCTAAAGTATGCCGTACAAAAGTATTTTAGTAAGTCTAGGTATTTCATCAATATAATAATAATTATGTTATTATTATTATTACTAGTGTGGTATTAAAATTTATCCAACATTAAAAGACAAATTAACAACAGTTGGTATGATAAGGCTGTCTTGTTTGCTACAGTGAGTCCAAAATAACGAGATCTCGCTATTCCCCTTTGAAAGGAGGGTTTCCAGGTAATCAGAGATGTCAAGCTCAGTAGCCTGTGTGACATGTGATGGCTGAAGTGAGCAGAGGTAGCTGCATACATAGGTAGCTGCATACTGAGCCAGAGCTAGCTGCATACAGAGGTAGAGGTAGCTGCATACAGAGGTAGCTGCATATAGAGGTAGAGGTAGCTGCATACAGAGGTAGAGGTAGCTGCATACAGAGGTAGCTGCATATAGAGGTAGCTGCATACAGAGGTAGAGGTAACTGCATATAGAGGTAGATGTAGCTGCATACAGAGGTAGCTGCAAATAGAGATAGAGGTAGCTGCATACAGAGGTAGCTGCATACAGAGGTAGAGGTAGCTGCATACAGAGGTAGAGGTAGCTACATACAGAAGTAGCTGCATA
Source organism: Dallia pectoralis (assembly GCA_029465975.1). Lineage (NCBI taxonomy): Eukaryota > Metazoa > Chordata > Actinopteri > Esociformes > Umbridae > Dallia > Dallia pectoralis. Next base: position 12,498,833 of record CM055730.1, on the reverse strand, counting down.
CAGAGTTAGCTGCATATAGAAGTAGCTGCATACAGAGGTAGCTGCATACAGAGGTAGCTGCATACAGAGGTAGCTGCATACAGAGGTAGCTGCATACACAGGTTGCTACATACAGAGGAAGCTGCATACATAATAATGGTACATTTTGTTCATGTATGTTTGAAATCACAAGTGTGAGTGCATCTAAGCACATCTTAAATTTGCATCTGTGAAGCCTCTCTCCTACAACCTGACAGAGAGAGACAGAGAGGAGCTGGAAATACAGAGAAACCATTAGAAGCAGACAGAGGAAGGGAGGGAGGGGTGGAAAAGAGAGAGGGTAGAGTGAAGGAGCCTGCCTTCCTACCTTTTCCAGTAGCGACAGGACGTGTTGCTTTACTGGGTTCTGATTCAGACGGGGGTCTCTGTCACGGTGCATCAGCAAGACATACATGGAATATCTCAGTCAGACACAGCCAGGGTGGAGCCCCACGCTACGGGGCTGAGCAGAGGGCTTCTCCAGCACAGCGTACCATGAGCTGGGCTGCCTTCAGGGGGCTACATGGAGCTCCAGCTGAAGGGGGGTGGTCCCCCAGTGGTACCCTCAAACACCGTCTACAGTACCGTACAACAGCTAGACTACTCTGCCGGCGTTTGGCTCCGCAGGAAGGAGAAAAAACTTGAGCATGTAAGCCTTCTCGTCTTTTAGTTATTTTACCTGTGAAATCTATAAAACAGCCTGTGGATCTTTTTCTGTCTGGATTGTCATTTTGGATTTTGTGATCTGGTTATTTCAACACTTATATTTGCCTTGGCAGTGCCGATATGATGTTTGTTTTGAGTGTGGCATGATCCTATCTGCATTAGTAGTCATGGCATCGTCTGACAAATTGTGCAGTTTATCTTTGTTGATGCACGCAGGTTATTGGTAATTGCTCTTCTTCAAAATGCAGACGCCGGGCTTGTAGAATCAATTTGACACGCTGCTGCTGCCTCCACTGAATGCCGAGTGTTAAGGAGAGGCACACGAAAGTCAGACTGCAATGTATGCAAATTCCCCCAGACCTTAGTGCATGCTCAGTGGAGAGAGACAGATGTTGGTCCTAGCGCCGTTGTATTAATGATCCAGATTACACATTGCCTCACACGGCTGATATGTAGTACAACAGATTTGACTGCAGGCTGCTTGTAAGTGTGATGCTTCAATGTGCTCCTTTTAATTAAACAAAGTGACAAAACATTTTTTCTTGGTTTACTCCAGTACTGGAATAAGAATGAAATACGCATTCTCATATTTTATCAGAAAAATCTAATAAAGTAAAACCTGCACTGGTAGACAGCAATATTTTGGATGGTGGTTCAATTGTCTAGCCAACAGCCAGCAGTCTGAATTGGATATGAAGTGTTGAATATTTGATGGTTTCAAGGGATTGGTCAGTGTTTAAGTGATGCTCTCGCAGCCCTGTTCTCGGCTCAGATTGTCTGCATACCTAAGGAGGAGAGAAGAGGGTCTGCAGCTGGGTGTTCATTTAACCTGCCACATTTCACTCCTGCCCTGATTCACCTGACACTATGCAGTTAACCAGCTCCTACAAATCCCTGTCCTAAACCAATTTCATTTTCTTTCTGAATTTTTGTTTTTACATCAGAAAATCAATGCAACAGAGCTGATTGGATGCCACTGATATTAAAGTATAGGATGCCGTTACTGTCTACATTATTGGAGATAAATTCCATATCAGCATTATTTATAAAAAGTAATGAGATATGATAATATAGGCAAACATGTTATTAACTATTCCCTTTCTCTATTATAACCAATGAAATGAAAATGTATAGAAATCTTATGTTATTTGATCTGTACGTATAATATGTGAAAAGAATCAGTGAAAAAAATGCAAAAAGACAATGACATTATAACATGTCACCTAAAAATCCATGTCACACCATGTCACCTAAAACCCAGCAGCTCTGTATAAACTAAACGTATAACAAATGCTGTTCGATTACTTTAAAGCACAGACATAGAGATTGAAAATGTAATGTCATTCATAGAAGTTGGAAGACCAAATAGAGATGTAATAATGAAGCATCCCAGCCCTCACGCTTCCGATCAATATATCTTTACATCAATTCAAAATCATTCAAACTCTATAAGTCTCAGTCACGTTAATTTCTTTACATGAGGTAATTTGTTTAACAGTATGTTATTCTGGTAAACAACCAAAGATTTCCGACCTAATGCTGATCCTACATTTCCAATATCCTACCAAACAGCACGCCACTCAATAAGCTGAACCCACGCACATTAAGTTAATGGGGCAGGCACAAATCTGGGCTTTAATAACCAGCAGGCACATCTGGATATGGTCTATGATCTCACTAGTGGCTTGTATCTAGGAAGATCAGGTTTAAGGCTTGTGTGCATAAAACCCTCGATTATGGTCAGTGTGGAATTCAGGTGTTTTCTTTCACCCAGCTTTGACCTGTGAGCGAGTAGCTGTCGTGTATTTAAAGCACAGGCCGCACAGAGAAACATAACTCCAGAGAAAAAGACAGAACAGAATTACTTGTGGATTGAAATATAATAGTTGCAACGGATAGAAATAGATTCCAAGTCCGGAAAGCAGGACTTAGACATTCTAGTGATGTTCGTCCACCTATGTTGACTGGCATTAAAATGCCCTCCGGGATATCTTGCACAGTTCTGCGTCGACAAATGACACAACTAAAAGTTTGTAATGGAATCATTTAGCCAGGATTCTGCGGAGCAGAAAGCAGAGAGAAATATAAGCAGTATTTCATGTGTTTTTTTCTATATAAACTGAAAAAATGAGAAGTTTGAACCCAGACCTAGCATTGTGAGGCCAAGCTGTGCATATGCTCACTTCTACATTTGTCTCTGCTAAACAGACAGAAATAATTGTTTGTTTATTTACAATTGCAGATGGTCCAATTCAGTGCAATTTATTGCTGTCTGTGTATAATGTATTACTGACTTCCCATGGGAATCTAACTCTGGGTGTTCAAAGACTCACGTCCTATTGGAGTTAACTACAGGGAATGCTGACTGGAAAAAAGTCAAATACTCAAGTACTGCGTTGCATATCATTAGATGATAATACAATTTTAGGACTAAGAACTGCTGGTAATAAAAAGCCAATATTTAGCCTCACATTCTAGATTAAAGTTATATACATTTCTGCCGTGTTTTTAAGACGAAAAACAGCTGCCCAAACCTTGTGGATGGACACAATTGCATGACAACTTGTTACGAGTTATCAAGTGTTAGTGGCACAGTGGCTACAGCAGCCATAGATACAGCAGAGGGTGCTATCAGCAAGCCTAAAAATGTCAACAAGATGACGATCTCAGTGGATATAGCAGTGTGAACACAGACCTTCACTAGACATTCTACTCAGCACACCATTGAGTTTCAGCCTGGATATTTGGGATGACCAATATTTAGATGACCGATTCCAAACCCGAGACACCCACTCAAATACACGGACAGTTGTTGAATTTTAAACAAGCTGAAACACAGTTGTTTTGTATGTATACCACTTTATGTGTTACCGCTGTACCTTTGCTCTAGCACAAGCAACACAAATTGCAAGTGAGACTCAGTACAGAACAGAGTCCAGGTGGTCAATGACGTTTGAGAATCTTGTTCTAATTGATATAGTGTATTGAATGGTTCATACCGGGGAAAGACACTTCCTCACAGAGAGCTACATCATATTAACACATTGGTTCAAATGCTGTCAAATTTGCCAACGAGTGCCACAGATGAGTGCCAGACACAGACGAGTGCCACAGACGAGTGCCACAGACGAGTGCCAGACACAGACGAGTTCCACAGACATGTGCCAGACACAGACAAGTTCCACAGACGTGTGCCAGACACAGACGAGTTCCACAGACGTGTGCCAGACACAGACGAGTGCCACAGACGAGTGCCACAGACGAGTGCCAGAGACAGACAAGTTCCACAGACGTGTGCCAGACACAGACGAGTTCCACAGACGTGTGCCAGACACAGACGAGTGCCAGACACAGACGAGTGCCACAGACGTGTGCCAGACACAGACGAGTGCCAGACACAGACGAGTGCCACAGACGAGTGCCAGACACAGACGAGTGCCACATATGAGTGCCAGACACAGACAAGTGCCACAGACGAGTGCCACATATGACTGCCAGACACAGACAAGTGCCACAGACGAGTATTAGACACAGACGAGTGCCAGACATAGACGAGTGCCACATATGAGTGCCAGACACAGACAAGTGCCAGACACAGACGAGTGCCAGACACAGACGAGTGCCAGACACAGACGAGTGCCACAGACGAGTATTAGACACAGACGAGTGCCAGACACAGACGAGTGCCAGACACAGACGAGTGCCAGACACAGACAAGTGGCACAGACGAGTATTGAGGCCTGGCCTAGATCACAAACTGGATACAATAAAATTGGGATAAAAATAAGGTCAAAAATATACAAATGTTTTCGAACCTAATTTCACTGCTTGCAATGCTGTTTCAAATCCAAATGTAATTACACTCGCTGGGAAGTTTAGTGAATAAGTGTGAAACACAATACAGACTGAATAAACATCATAGTTATGCTTCGCTGTGTAGAGATAATTGGAAATGAGTACATATGTAAAATTAATGAAGCTGCTGATTAAACATTTTATAATTACCTTACTTTGTTTGTTGTTCTCTGTCTGCAGGAACACATTGTTCTGTATCGTGGATGACGGCAGGGAGATTTACATAAACAAACAGACAGAGATACAGTATCTCACAAAAGCGAGTACACCCCTCACATTTTTGTAAATATTTAATTATATATTTTCATGTGACAACACTGAAGAAATTACACTGTGTTACAATGTAAAGTAGTGAGTGTACAGCGTGTATAACAGTGTACTGTCGCGGTCTGTGTGAGGGTGTAGCAGGGAAGGATGGAGTCAGGCGCAGGAATGAGTACTGTAGTGGACACTTTTAATGAGCCACTAATTTAGGACACAGCCTTTCAACAAGCACTCACAGATGCTATAAACTCAATAAAATAATAAACAGCGCGATGTGGCGCAGAGCCTTCCGAAAATATGTAAATGTATGACTAGTGAATATACTGCTCACAAGCTGGACGAGTAACATGTAACAATTCCAGACAAAGACAAACCCAAACACAGGGAAATACTCTACTAATGAGGAAAATGGACACCAGGTGTAGTGATGACGAGACTGAACATAATGTGCTGGGCGAGGAGATGCAGTAGCAGCTAGAAAGCCGGCGAGGACGACCGCCGGAACCTGCCCGCAGGTGGAGGTAGAACACCATCAGATGGAGCTCTGACATGTACATTTGCTGTCCCCTTAAAATAACTCAACTAACAGCCATTAATGTCATTAATGTCTAAACCGCTGGCAAGAAGTTGAGTGCTCAGCGTCAGCTGCATGAGTGTTGTCGTCACTGGGGAGCTACAGTTCATGGAGGGAACCATGAATGCCAACGAGGACTCCAGTGGCATCCTGTGAAGCTCTGGTGAACTCCATGCCCAAGAGGGTTAAGGAAGTGATGGAAAATAATGGTGGCCACACAAATAATTGACACTGTGGGCTCAAATTGGACATTTTCACTTAGGGGTGTACTCACTTTTGTTGCCAGTGGGTTAAGACATTATGTAATGGCTGTCTGCTGAGTTATTTTGAAGGGACAACAAACATACACTGTTATACAAACTGTACACTTACTACTTTACATTGTAGCAAAATGGCATTTCTTCAGGGTTGTCACATTAAAAGATATAATCAAATATTTACAAAATTGTGAGTGGTGTACACACTTTTGTGAGATACTGTACCTCCACCCACTTGGATATACCTAAAACCAGAAGCAAGGCTGTCACATTATTTTGATGCAGATTCATGCATGGCTCTCCCACTGCAGGAGCTTAATTTGTTTATGTGTTGCCATTATTGCAGTAAATAATCGAATGCCCAGGTCATTAAAAGATGCTAATGTTTAAAACCTTAAGCCTTTCAGTACAGTGTGTGTGTGTGTGCGTGTGTGTGCGTGCGTGTACTTGTGTGTCTGTACTTGTGTGCGTGTGTTCGTGTGTGTGTACGTGTGTGCATGTGTGTGTGTGTGTGTTTGAACACTTGTTCTACAGCACCAAGATAACAAAGCAGTAATTATTATCATCCATTACCCAGACTTTCATCCGCCTTTGCTTAAAATGAACCAAGCCTCTGATCTCATTTTACTTGGACTTTTTTGGCGGCGTTTCTGTACGTGTATAATATCCATCCTGTTAATATATAACATCTGTTATCACTATATCAGAGCTCATGAGTCGTGATGTATAGAAAATCTATATGCCTGCATGTTTGTGTGTGTGTGTTAATTAGACAGGGCTACTGTGTTACGTCCCTTCAGTCTAAATCTGCCAACTCAGGGCAGGCCAACATACTGCTGGTCGATTCTCTTTCATACCCTTCTGGTAAGACCAATGCAGCAAGCATCCAGAAAAGTATTTATTTCATCCTTCAATGTATAAGATTTGGATTTGTCTACTGCAAAGTTACAACAAACATACCTTTTAAAAATGCAATTAAATAAAAATAAATATTTCATTTTGGCATTATGTGCATTCTTGGTGAAAGCAAGATGGAGGAGAGAGTTTTTTACTGAAAGAGTCGCTTGTTTTTGAACCCTTTATTGCCCTAGCGCATTGATTGTGTGGCCAGTTTTCTGTCATGCTGAAGTAAACATTACTGTAATCAGCATTGTTGATCTGAGCAGAATATCGTTGTCAACATCCTGCCGACCATTTCCTTTTTGGCAAAACCTTAATGGATGGACAAAAGTTAATGTTATTTCTTTGTTTATCTGACATCGATCTTTGGTTTGTGTGTGTATTTAGGACGTCAGCCATTTAAGTACCAGATATATCTCTAAAGACCGGCTACTGGGTATTAACACTGTAAATTCTGGTCAGTAAGAGTGTTATCACTACTTGGCTGCAGGACCAGTGCTAAATTATTGATGTCCTTTTCATTCCTGTTTTTCTCTAATGACTTGAGAAACAGAGGAATGGGGATTAGCTAACAATAATATAAATAATATAAATCTAATATAAAGGATGATATAGGGCTGTCAATTGTGTTGTGACACAGATGAAATCTAATAAATAAAGTGCATTTGCCATGTCTTCGTCATTTTAATTGCCTTTCTCCCCGTTGCAATTAAGCCCACGTTGCATCATTCAAACCTGTTCACAAGATTTCATGATAGAAACATGGCTTCCTCGTTTTGATGCTAGAAACATGTGTAATTGACTCATAACACACTGTTTATCCAACCAATAAATTACTAGAAACATGTGTAATTGACTAATAACACACTGCTTATATAACCAATAAATTACTAGAAACATGTGTAATTGACTAATAACACACTACTTATCCAACCAATAAATTACTAGAAACATGTGTAATTGACTCATAACACACTGTTTATCCAACCAATAAATTACTAGAAACATGTGTAATTGACTAATAACACACTGCTTATATAACCAATAAATTACTAGAAACATGTGTAATTGACTAATAACACACTACTTATCCAACCAATAAATTACTAGAAACATGTGTAATTGACTCATAACACACTGCTTATATAACCAATACATTACTAGAAACATGTGTAATTGACTAATAACACACTGCTTATACAACCAATACATTACTAGAAACATCTATTCTTTGAATGGTTACTGAAACAAATCCCCATCTCATACATTCGTTGATGGATTTGAGTATTGTTAATCACCACTGCATATTGTATAATCCTGAAATCATTATTGAAATTATGCTTTTCATGGTCAACACTAGATTTAGATTTGGAGTTTATAACTGCACTATGTTCCAATGTGTTCTGTCAAATCTGTGAATTTATCTGCAAATTATTTGTGGTAATAAGAAATGTAATATTATGGCTTTATTAGATTTCGGAAATGTGAAACATGTGTCTGTGGCTTAACCAAATAAAAACAGACATACTATCACGTCATATTATCATGTAATATCATATATCAATATATTGCCTGGTGCATTTGGAAAAGGCATCAACTTCTAGCCCCCTCTATAGTATTGAAAAGTATATTATATTATAAATGAAAAGCATGATAGTGAAGGAATCTGTTCTTGTCTTTCCTCGCTGTCGTCTGTGGGGGGATATGCTTGCCAGACATCCTCTCTCTAACTCTCTCTGTCTTATCTCCACTCTCATTCCTAATAATATGAGTTATGGTTTGCCGAGGCTTGGCTCTGTGAATTGTCTCTTGTTCCCGTCGCTGTGGCAAGTATGTGGGTGCTTCATTATCCAGAACTTCACAGTACACAGTCACATAGCAAAACAGATTCACTCTGAAGATCAAATAGCACTGACAAAAAAAACAACTTTATAGCCGTCCTTTGTGGCTAGTCAGGAAAACTGATAAGACACCTATGGGTTTGTCTGGATGACACCTTCAGGTGACGCCTTCAGATTGCAGGTTTTATGTGTCTGTCCACTGCGCACAGTAGTTGGCATTGGTGTTATGGGAGTGTGTATGGGAGTCTTGACTGCCCTCTATAGGTAGTTATCTATTATTACAATGTTGCAGGCAGGGTTGAAGCTCTGAAGGGAGTTTGTCAGTCTTTGAAGGATTCTATTTTGATCACGGATTTTTAATAGAATGTGTGATGAAGAGATATTGTTACTGGAAATGGCATGGGTCATCCTGGAAGTATATACTAAATCTCACAAAAGTGAGTACACTCCTCAAATTTATGTAAATATTAGATTATATCTTTTCAAGTGAAAACACTGAAGAAATGACACTTTGCGACAATGTAAAGTAGCGAGTGTTCAGCTTGTATAACAGTGTACATTTGCTGTCCCCTCCAAATAACTCAACACACAGCCATTATTAATGTCTAAACCGCTGGCAATCACGGTGAGAAACACTCCTAAGTGAAAATGTCCAAATTGGGCCCAATTAGCCATTTACTGTACGTGTATGTACACTTTGTAAAATATCTGTAATTTGACATTTATTGGCCTATTTCAGTCAATACTGTGATTTGACTTTTTTCCTCATACTATTTGAAATATTTCAAATGTAACTGAATTGTGAAAAACAAGATCATGCCTTTTATGTCTAAAAAATACATCTCCATTGAATGATTCTGGTGACTGATTTGATTAGAGATCCATGAAAGTTCATCTTGGCAAAAGGGTAGGCTCTCTCTGAGAGATGCTGTCTCCTGACAAAAGGAGAATTAAGAAAAATCTGCATCACAAAGTGATAAAATGTTGACGTCTTATTTAATCATTCTATTCCAATAGATGATTAAACATTCTTTCCGTCAAACATTATTCAGTTCAAATTGTTGTTAGGTTACACATAACTAAATTGAATGTCTTTGTCGATATCTATGTCTGGTTACGTCTGGGAACTGAGGATCTACAGGAGGTTTTTCTGGCTGCCCAAACACACTGATCTGGCACTGTCTGAGGCGCTCATTTAATGTGGCTTGAAGACAGTGAGGGAAGGGGAGTGGAGGAGAGGGGAGGAGAGGGGATGAGAGGGGAGGAGAGGTGAGGAGAGGGGAGAGAAGGGGAGGGGGGTGAACAGGGCTAGAGAGGATTTTGATTGGGTGGAAAAAAAGGGGCTGGATCAGGAAAGGTAGTGGGGTGAGGAGAATAGATCATCTATCTTTCCCAATATGCTACTCTTTTTTGTGTTTCCATCTAATGGGTGGAGAGGTGTGATTGTGAAGAGAGAAAAAAGGATGGAAAGAGAGAGATTTACAGCATCATGTCAGGAGATTCCTGTTTCTACAATCATTATACCTTTAATTTGGACGCTGTCCAGGCTGAAGAGGAGTAGCAACGTGTGAGGGTACAGCATCCCCTCCCCAGTGGGAAACAGAGAGCGCAGCACACGCCCAGGAAACACTCCCACCTAAAGCACACATACACACACACACACCCTCACATGTGTGCTGCGTAGAGGACTGAAGGACTGAACGAGATGTACCATGAAGGTGAGCTCTACTCACACACACGGAGTGCCAAATACTTTCAGAGAGGAAGTCAGCATTTTATTGAATGTCAGCAGATACTGTCTTGTTGCCCTGGGCATTGTGCCAACAGCCTTGTCATCTTTTAGCTCACATTCATGTGTCAGCTTTCATCGGACGTTGTGGCTGTGTGTGTGTGTGTGTGTGTGTGTGTGTGTGTGTGTGTGTGTGTGTGTGTGTGTGTGTGTGTGTGTGTGTGTGTGTGTGTGTGTGTGTGTAGCTGTCCATTAGACTGTGCGCAGTGTAGTTCTGCAAGCTTCTAATGCTAAGATATACTTAGCTCAGAGTTGATTGATTGTTTCACACCTCAGTGGAATGTAAAAGCGTACGTTCTGCATGCCTTTAATTACATCCAGGTGGTTTATTGGCAGGCTTTTTTCCGTGCGCTGTGTGTCTGTAGTAATTGTGTGAAACAGCGTGAGAATTATTGCTGATATTGTTTCGGAGGAATGTGCCGCCTGTGTAGCAGGCTGCAGTCAGCGGACCTTATTCCTCAGCACTATTCTAACTTGCACTGGCAAGAGTGGCTAGCTTCTCTGTGGAGCGACCGGCTAATATCCATCAGGAGGGTGATACCGTGTGCAGTTGTAAGGCAGCGCTCCCGCACTCCGATCTCATTATGAGCCCATTCAGGAGGAGGCGATATTCATCCAGTTGTTTGTTTTTAATAGAGTGTGTGCTGCGATGAGCTGCATGTGGTACACGTGTCAGAGAGAATGGGTTGTCAGCTGGAGATTGCTGTTTTCAATCTTGGGAAAGAAAACACAGAAGAATGATGTACAACTGTTTGCAATGGGCGTTGAGCTTATAGGATATTATTGGATGTGAACAGAGGTTAAATTGGGATTTGTGAAGTGGGGGAGCTCTACCTTCTACTTTCTGGTTGTATCTAAAATGTTAAACTGCTGGCCAGTCAAATATAGGATCTCAGTTCCCCTCTGGGTCTCATTTTGACCTAGAGGGGATGCTGGCACCTCCCTGATGTAACCCCTGGACATGTCAGTATATTACATTTGTTTATAATAGATTAACAATATTTTCAGATGTCACCAGACATATATCTTGGTGATGGCTATGATTTTGTCCTCCCAACTGAGATTGCGAAAGATAAAAGATCAGAGGAATAAAAATGAAATTACAGCTGGGTCCTAATCTCATGGATAGATGTTGAGGACGTTTCCTGAAGTCAACCACCTCCTCTACTTTGTCCGTGTTAGAATGATTGATTTATGATTATTTTGGCTGAACCAGGCCACATACTTCAACCTCTACATAAAACATTGTCTCATTGTTGTCAGTGATCCAGTTCTGATGGATAAAGAGCCCAAAAGGTGCCCTAACACTATCCGATATTCACGTGTTTGCGTCCGGAAGCTAAACTTTATCTTGTAGCAGCTGCTTGTTGATAGATGAGCATCCTTGCATACATCTATAGGGTGGTTGAGCGCTGGAAGATGTATTGAAGAACAATATTAAGTTTGTGTTGTGAAGTTGAATATCACAAAATGTCCATCGTAATTATATTAAACCCGAAAACAACTTTTTGTTGAGTTTTAAACATCATTTTTGATAGTTGAAAATGGCTGGATTCGGGAATGCTGTTGTTGTACATTGTTGGCAAATGTTTGTGTGCGTTTTGGTAATATATTTTGTCACCAGTCATATTGTAGTCGAATTGCCGGCAACACTTCTGTTATTCTGTGTATTGTAAAGCTGATTATGTTTGACTAGGAACATACCGGTAAGTATAAATGACTGAATCATTTTGTTTAGATCTTTATGACGTCCACATATCTGAGTGTGTCAGAGCTCACTTCGCAGTAAAGAAAGGTGCAAGGTGCAGCAGTTAAGGCCCACATTCCCAGTCAATCTGTCAGTCCTGCTCATTTAAACAACATCTGACAACTGCAAGGACCACAAAAAACACTGAGTGACCTGGTGAGGTGCCTGGGGAGAGAGACTTCCACCCATCATCTCCACACGCACGCATGTGCACACACACACGCACACGCACAGAACAAAGCCCATAGGATAAGGGGGCCAGAAGTACTTGGATTGGCACCCATTGAAACTGTGTCCGGTTTGTCTGACAACAAACAGACTTAGTCCCCTGTTCAATTGACTCCTACGGTATGAATGTAAAAGTTCGTTAAAAATTAGGTAATTAGCAATTACATCATTTCTAACCAATCAGAGTATCAAAGACATTTTCAAACTGTTGATGTATTCTAGCTCAGGTTAAGACGGTCGATTCTGGGATCAATAATAATGGCAGCATAATCTTTGCAATCAATACTTTATTGTTGAGGTAATCAACTGCAACTCTGTGTGGATGAGAAACTTCAGTCTGCGTATGGTGGTGGTTGGTTGGGGAACGGAGTCTGTGCAGACACAAGCCAGGCATATGTAAGGCAGTGCATACAGTGTGTATATATAGTAACCGGGGAGAGAGTCACACATTACAGACAACGGTCAAGTCATCCTGGAAGGAATTTGTTAACAAACATCACAGAAACAGGAGAACATCTCGACACACAACTGCCATCTCCACTCAGTTCTTCCATTTTGACTCCCACACTGCGTCTGCATCTTCTGCCGCAGTTTCGTAGGTCTCCTTTAATCTGCCATGCACTTAATGAAGCATAATGAGTTGCAGGTGTGCCTCGTTAAAAGAAGAGCTGCAGAGCTGTGTGCATGGACAGTTGTCCGATGATGCAGGAGAGTGTGCTTCTGCCAGCCACAAATATACATATTTATATAAATTTATATAATATAAATATATATACAGTGGATCCGGAAAGTATTCACAGCGCTTCACATTTTCCATATTTTGTTATGTTGTAGCCTTATTGAGAAATTGATACAATTATTTTTTTCCCAATAAAAATTCAACACAAAATACCCCATAGAGATAATGTAAAAAAAATATTTGCAAATCTATAAAAACAAAATGAAAAAAATCACATGTACATAAGTATTCACAGCCTTTGCCATGACACTCAAAAAAATGTGCTCAGGTGCATACTGTTTCTACTGATTATCCTTGAGATGTTTCTATAACTTGATTGGAGTCCACCTGTGGTCAATTCTGTTGATTGGACATAATTTGGAAAGGCACAAACTTGTTGTAGGAGCCATTTATATCCATCTTCAGTATGGTGAATTCAGACATCATTTCTTTTAGCCACTTGGGGTAGTATTTCACTGGGTGTGGCACGTCACAGAGAATTAGATATATTTACAGGTGTGACAATCAATTAGGTAAGGTGTGGATGGCGTAGCCGTGAGCACTCTCTCCACCGATAACCAACCATAGCACATTTATTATTTTCTAAGTATTATTTTATGTAAACGCACCTTTGGTTATTTTTCTACAATAACCGGGAACATCACCCAAAGACAACAAATGCCTAGACATACAATAATTTGCTACGCGTTGAGAACACCAAGCCATCCACACCGAGGCTTATAGGATAGCCTCCACACTTGTCTATATAAGGTCCCACAGTTGACAGTGTATGTCAGAGCACAAACCAAGCCTTGAATTTCAAGGAATAGTCTGTAGACCACTGAGAAAGGATTTTATCAAGGCAAAGATCTGGAAAAGGGTACAAAAAGAATTTCTGCAGCATTGAAGGTCCCAATGAGCACAGTAGCCTCCATCATCTGGAAATGGATAAAGTTTAGAGGCACCAGGACTCTTCATAGAGTTGGCCGCCCGGCCGAACTGAGGGATCGGGTGGAGAAGGGCCTTAGTCAGGGAGCTGTCCAAGAACCTGATGGTCAGTCTGCCAATTAATTTAACATTAAATGGTTTTAATTAGGAGCTGATTGATGAAGTGCTGCAGAAGTGGCTGTCCTTCTGGCAGGTTCTCTTTTCTCTGCAGAGAAACGAAATTAGATTGGCCATTGCCATTGCTTGTTTACTTCATGTAGCTGAATGGCCAGCTCTATGAAGAGTCTCAATGGCTCCAAACTTTTCCTTTCATTGCACAATTTAATCTCTGTGCTCCTGGAAATTTTAGCAGTTTTGCAGTTTTATATATAGCCTTTTCTGGCCTTAATGCAATCGTCTTATGACTTACATGGCCTCAAAACAATTATCTTACAACTTTCAATATTTTAGCAATTTTTCAAAAAACATTTATGAGTCAACCCAATTCTCAAATCTTAAAGGTCAACAGGGAGTTCCTTGGAGTACATGGTTTGGTTTTGACTCTGACATGAACTAGATGTCAGTCTGCGGCAGCCTTTTGAAAACTTGTCCACAACGACCAGGGCCGTGATGTTGCCTTTAGAGAGAGGGAGATCAGTCAAAAAATAAACAGACAGGTGAGACCATGGTTGCTGTGAAATGTGCAAATGATGTAACTTACCTTCAGGAAGGTGTCTAGGAGCCATACTCTGGGCACACCCGGCACACCAAACACCAGAAGACGTACAGCATCACATCCTTGGCCAGACCAGGCCATCAATATTTATTGGTGAGACAAAGCACTGTCCGACCAATGCCAGGGTGACCTGATGACGCCGATGTGTATGCCTGAGGTTTGGCCGTTGGGACAGCACTGCACCTATCCCTACCTCAGAAACACCCACCTCTATTACGTGCGGATGTAAACAGTGTTTTCAATGACTGAATACGCTGTCTGCCTTGATCGACTAGCGAATGCGAGGCGGCCCACCCTTCAACAGAGATTTAATAGGCGCAGCTACCCTACCAAAGCCCTGGATAAACCTACGGTATTAATTGGCAAACCCAATAAACCGCCTTCTCCGTGGTGGGTGTGGGCACGGCCGCCACGCAATCGACTTCCATCTTCACTCCCTTAGTTGTAATGTGGAACTCGAGAAAAGAGACGGCTCGCTGGAAAAACAGACACTTCTCCGCCTTGGCATATAGATCATGCGCCAACAGTCACTCCAGTACTCTGCGAACAAGGGAGACATACACCAGGATGTCGTCAATGTATGCCACCACGCTGTGGCCAAGCATGTCCCTAAAGACATTATTCACAAAGGACTGGAAGACCAATGGCGAAGGAGAGGGCAGCAGCTGCTCAGAGGAGAAGGTGGCATCACAGCACGCCAAATCCCGACAGATGTGCAGATGGCATCAAAAAAAATTATATATAGGCCGGTTCGCCTCACGCAGCACCCCCCGACAGGGTCCTGAACTCCATGGACGAGACGCTCACCCGCTTCCCTTCCCTCGGGTGGATGATCAAAGACTGACCAAAAATAGCAGCGATCGGATGGCGCTGGGTTCAGTCCGCTGAAGTATAACTCCAGCAGGAGGAGGAAACCCCTTCAGCTCTGCACCGTCTGGAGAACGGAGACCATTGCCTCTCCGAGCGAGGCGATCATATCCGAATGCTGTTTCAGCTGCCTGGCGACCTCTGGCTCCATGGTTCCGTCTTTTTGAGGGGTGTGTAATTCTGTCAGGTGAGGTGTATATCAGGAAGGACAGAGTCAGGCACAGGATCAGCTAGATACTTTTATTCACAGTATCTCTCCACCGCAACGAGACAGCAATGTACTCCAAGCTACATACAAAATTAACGAAGCGTGCGACGCAGCACATATAATGTACACCTTCCAAAATAAGAAGGACAATATTCATAATAAGGAACTCACAACAGTAACGAGTAACACATAACAATTCCACACTAAGACAGGGAACCTATATACTCTTACTAATGAGGGGATGGACACCAGGTGTGCGTAATGACGAGACAAGACAATGATGTGATGGGAGAAACGGTGGCGGCAGTGTAGCTTCGCAGGGAGTAGTGACAGTATGTTAGTCTCACTCACTGACAGATATTGTTTGTTTGGCACACGAGTATTTTGGAAGCTGACAATCAAATATTGTTTTTCTAGACTTCAAATGTTGAGACACTCGGCTTCGATAAAATACAATCTTAGATATTAGACCAATTATGCTGATTGGAGCAATTTGGAAGCACTGTGCCATGCATGTCAAATGTACGTTACCCTTTTAACTAAATGACAAAAAAACGCTTTCTTAAAATTCATACATAAAAGATATGTCAAATTGAATAAAAATGGAATGTATATTTGAAATAAATCAAAAACGTGTATTGTGTAATTCCGGATCAATGCTTGCTTTTCAAATATATTTGAATTGTACAGCATGTAGAAGGAATTTGACAGAATTTTTCATTTTTCATGAAATATATATATATATTTTTTTTGTTTGTCTGACATGAACCCTTCCCTCCTCCCAAGGACATTAGGTCACACTAAGCTCGAGAGATCATATATCACAGGAATTGAATAAGCGGATGGACTGACCACAGATCAGTCATTGTCAGGACTCAGGAGCTCTGAGGTCTCTGTGAGACTGTAATGGCTGTAAAAGCTCCAGGGAGGAAAGAAACTGGGACAGCAACAGTTCTGCCCTGGCTGGCTGGGTCATTGATACTGCGGTAGGGGGAGACACATCATCGATCATTCCCTCCTAGTGAGCCCTTAACAGGACTAAACTAATGGTGCCCTTCCAAAGATAATAAGATCTCTTCTGATTCATAAAAATGTGAATTACTGTTAAGTCCCTACAATAGATACAAAAGGAAAGGGAAATTAAGTTGTATTTTCTGATGATTCAAAGTGATTCATTTGACAAATATTGTTCTCGTCTCTCCGTCCTGCTCCCGGTTCCTCTAATTATGTTGTAACTGAAATACAGATCCATGAACACATGCACACACAGCAATAGACAGGCAGAATCTGACAGACAAAATCTGAGTGTGACAGAAGTTTGCATCCTTCAAACTATTACTGTACCGAAGATGTTTAACAAATGCCGTCTTCATTGCAGAATTTACATAATTGAAAACACCATCTGTTGGCAACTGCATTCCAGTGTGGTCATCAGTGTTCTCAGGTCACACTGTTTTCTAACCTCTGTACGTCCTTGCCTGCTTGTGCACAGCTGAGTTATAATGTCTGTCCTGTTCTCACACGTTTCACTGCCAGGTTTCAATGCTGGGACAAGACATAGACGTGACATGTTGGTCTGGTCGCTAATAGAGGCCATGTCACTGAATCAGACACCTGCTTAAGCTCTCCTAAAGACACTCAGATAATTCCTGTCTGAAACTTGATATCACAAGTCACAATATAGATGGTGCTACAAATACCCTTGAATTATTATGATGGGTCGATTTTATTTGAATTTTAACAATGCTGATTTATCGTCTGAAATAATTCCTATGGCGTTTCAAAGTAATTGTAACATTATAATCGATATCTTTTCTGAGCTGGCTTTTTATTTTGACATTCTTCTGCTAACCGTGGACTCATCTTGTGCTGTGTTCTTGTTTTATTCAAGTTTCCAATGATCATATGCATAGGACACACGGCACAAACTGCCTCACAACAAAAGTATTGCTTGCAGATTTCTGCTCGAAAAATACGCGCTTACTTATCCTCCTCCGATACCAAAACGAACAATTATAAGTTGTGATCATGTTTTAAATTTAAAGTAGACCTACTATATAAATACTGTATTTCTTAAATTATTCAGAACAATACCTGGAGTGGATTCTACATAAAAAACAGCTTGAAACAATAATGTTGAAGTCCCATTTAGGTCGTAAATCTCTCCTGATGACAAGGCATTCCTTAATCAATGAATGAGTTAAGCCAGTGGCTTGTCAAGGGGTGACTGCCATTACTTCCATTTATTTGGCTGGCAAACTGTGTCTGGGACTGCCGTAAGTCTGTCATTCGCAGCATAGAGCAGTATTATGGACCTTACACCCCCTCTAACCCGAGACAAATTCAATTTCAGCTGATTCCACAGCCGAGATCTAGTGAGAGAGGCTCCAACCGAGAGTGGTGGATGGTGGATAGTGACATGCCCCCGGCAATATGATACTCCACAGATATGGAGAACAAACAGAGACAGGAAGCAGGAAGAATCATTAAGAGAAATGCTATCCAAAAATATACCAATCTAACTTGAGGACGGCGAACGTCCTTCTGCGTTTAACCAAACAGGTGTTTCGGCACCAACTTTTTTTCACACTTTTTTATAGTGGTTGAGACTTATGTATTCTGACAGGCAGCAATGTTCCCTGACAAAGATAGCAGGTAATTGGTCCCTTTTCTTGCGGATAACGTCTGGCTTTTCTGCCAGTGCAGCATTTCTGACTTTCCCATGGTTTTGTGCCTGTCATAGTCTCCGTGGTCTCCCAGCTCTGGTCATAAAAGCTCAAAGCAAAGCCTTCCCAGAGAAGGAAGGGTCCTAGGGTTTAGGGGGTGAGTCTGGCTTTAGAGGTATCCTGAACCTCAGCTATCATGTCACTCTAATGGAGGCATAATTGACTTATTGATCAGGAGGGAGGGACCTGGCTGCGATCAACGTGAGCTGCCTGCAAGGCTGGAAAAAATGCTCCTGACACTTCAGTTGACAATAGATGCAAACCTTCCACGCTATCTACACGAGAGAGAGAGAGAGGGACAGAGAGAGAGAGAGAGAAAAGAGAGAGAGAGATGGAGAGAGGAAATTTTCTATTTTGTGTTTTCTTGAGTACATATTTGACACTACACTAATTTTATCGTACAAATAAGGCACATTCTAAGTAATATTTAATCACCTCTGTTTTATTTTTCCCATATATCTAGGGATTTTCTTCTTATGTTTCTGTGGTTGCTGCTTAGTGTTCACATAGAGAGTAAGATATCGTGGTGCATCGTTTACATTCACATTGATAACCTCAAGTCAGAGCAATATGGAAAAAACATAAAAATCTCAAACTCATAACAGGATGAGCTAGTGAACACTATGGGGTGTAGTTATTTAACCTGGTAGTTTCAGGGATATCAAAAAATGGACGGGAACCCTACTGTCCCAGCTTCAAAGGGAAGTTATTCCATAGTTAGTCCATTATTGGGGTGTGAGGGCAAAGAAGAGCTTTGATCAGTTTGTAGTTGAAGAATATATATGATGGTTCGGGACAGAAATATTTGTTATTCGCTCCTTTTCATCTTTCCCTGTTCAGACTTTCCCACTGCTGTTTTTCACTTCAGTCCATTCAGCTGAGCTCCAAAGCAAACATAAGCGCTGGCCTGACCTTTCTGTGTAAAGGCGGTAATTGGAAAAGTCAGGGAAAAGGTCTCAGACTTCCGGGAAAGGACCTCGACAATGATCCAGACAACTGCCTGACTGGCACTGACAGAAAGATGCACCACAAATATGATTATTGATGGGCAATAAATACCATGGAATGTTTTCCCAATTACTGGCATCCTAATCTCATTTTACATTTTTAATGATTAAGTTCCTCAGCTAGGTGAAACTGAACGTGCTTTCGTCAAGGAGGCATTAAAGGGAAGCAATAGAAATAGAGGCAATCACCTAGCATTGCATTACGTAATTAATAGAGGGGTGCCAATAACCGATAAAAGACAGGACAATCCTCATATCGTCAAAGTCCCGCGCGGATCAGACTTCTCCCGAGCCCAGACATAAATGCAATACCATTTGGCAGGCTACATTTATCTGTAACATGTTAGTATTGATATCATAAATTACATCTCAGAATGCAAACTGGAGGCTGGTCCTCTTGGATATCCTGGCATACTGGAGGATCGATAACTGTGGCAGGACTTGGCACAGTCAACGTCAACCTTCACGTCTAGTCCCGGTGGAATGGTTACATAACGACACAATTGATGAATGTGGCAGCCTTGAATGCCAATGTGGAGGAAATCTGAAAGAAACGTGGCCTTTCTTTTGTTTTTCCTGAATGTAATTGTAAACCCTAAGCAGAATCACTGTTTTTACAATCAAAGCATATTTTAGAAATTGTTGCTCCATTTTTAATAAGAAGTTTGTCAGGTCTCTAAGATTTTATTTTCGGTTGATGTTATTGGTGTTTATGGTCCAAAGGCGTACAAGTAACATTAAAAGATATCAGATTATGTGAAGGCTTTAAAAGTCCATGCAAAAATTGAAGTCTAAGACACTTCAGGTCTGTGTACATTTGGACATTTTTTTCGACTGTCCTTACTTTCATTTAATGTGTGTGTCAGAGCAGCTTTTCGATTACGATTCTTTTTTTTAACCCAAACTTTTCATTTTCCATGTAATTTATTTCTCTCCGCTTGTCCTGGTGACTGATGGCTCCAGGTTACATTAATTTGTTCAGCTATGTGACTGGTCCCTTATATTGAAGTTCACATACCTGGGAAAAAGTCAGACAGCATTCGGAATGGAAACTGTCATTTAGTGTTAACTGAGATTGACCAAGATTACCTCAACACATTAACAGTTTGTGGATTTCACCTGGATTGCCAAGATTGGTAAAATCCCTAACACGTGGTCATTTAATAATTTTCACTGTACAGAATTAAAAGTGTTAAAGTGTTATAGACACAACCAGGTTGAAGCCCCAGAGTAGTAGAAATCCATTTAACTGTGACCTGAAAGAAGATGACTAGAGCTTACAAATGATCAACTAGTTATGTCAATAGGTAATCAATAGATGTATCATACAGAGACAGTTATTTGAAAGATGTCTTTTCAACCAGAAATACTTATGTTCATTGTCTTTTGCTCTTTATGCAATATATAGTATTTCACCATGATGTGGCCAAACCAATTGTCCCAGCTCAGGATATTTCTAAAATGATTTGTCTTTTCAGTCTGTATCGGTTTAGAACTCGGTTTTGTTTCAGATGTGACCTCCTACCGTTCTTTCTAGGTTACTGACAGACAGCTTTTTGTATCAGTCAAGATACTTGACGCTGGAAGAAAGGTAGCCAGCTGGGTTTGATGGGATTATGCTCCCTCAACCATACATACATATACATTTCAACAAATGCATGTATTACAATTTGGTAAGTTGTATCTTTTTGCGAACAACGAGTGGCTGTGATAGCGAGTTCTTTAAATGTAACATTATTACAGGCTACTATCCAAGATGATCTTTTCCATCTTATCTGTCTAACTCCTGTTACATTATGTCATTTGTTACGCACTCCCCTCAGTAGAGGAGACCATAACACGCCACTGCACCACGCCATCGTACCACGCCACCGTAACACGCCACCGTAACATACCACCACACCCACCGTAACACGCCACCGTAACACAGCACCGCACCACGCCACCGTAACACGCCACCGTACCACGCCACCGCACCACGCCACCGCACCACGCCACCGTAACATACCACCGTAACACGCCACCGTAACATACCACCACACCCACCGTAACACACCACCGTAACACGCCACCGCACCACGCCACCGTAACACGCCACCGTACCACGCCACCGCACCACGCCACCCTAACACGCCACCGTAACATACCACCACACCACCGTAACACACCACCGTAACACACCATTGTAACACACCACCGTAACACACCATTGTAACACCATGCCCTTTACATTTCTGATCTACAAGTTGTATCCCTGTGCAATTAAGGCAGGTTCTGGTTATACATCCTGCTTAGGAACACCAATCGGTTGTGGTCAGTAAAGACCACCACAGGCAATGCGCTCGAGCCAACATATACCTCAAACAATTGCAATGCTAACAACAGGGCGAGAGCCTCCTGCTCAATGGTAGAGAACCTGGATTGGCAGGGGTTGTGAGAAGAAGCTGACAGGATGGTCCACTCCATCGTTGTCTTCTTGTAGGAGCACTGCACTGGCCCCAACAGGACTAGCATCTACCTTTAACTTAAAATGTCTCACAAAGGTAGAGGCTGCAAGAACTGGGGCTCCAAGAACTGGGTAACATTTTAGCTGAATCAAAGACAGTCTGAAAATCTGGAGACCACTGAAAAGACATCTTGGCGCTAATTTGTTAGAGGGGCATCAGAGGGTCCACCAGTTTCCTCTCCTGAAGCTCCACTTTCATCCTCCTTTAAGGACACGCTGAGCGTGCCACACGGCTGAGTGTGCCACAAGGCTGAGTGTGCCACAAGGCTGAGTGTGCCACAAGGCTGAGCGTGTCACAAGGCTGAGCGTGCCACAAGGCTG
The DNA here is from genome assembly GCA_029465975.1 of Dallia pectoralis. NCBI lineage: Eukaryota > Metazoa > Chordata > Actinopteri > Esociformes > Umbridae > Dallia > Dallia pectoralis. The sequence goes on along the minus strand of CM055730.1, from coordinate 12,476,678 downwards.
AGCGTGTCACAAGGCTGAGCGTGCCACAAGGCTGAGTGAGCCACAAGGCTGAGCGTGTCACAAGGCTGAGCGTGCCACAAGGCTGAGCGTGCCACAAGGCTGAGCGTGTCACAAGGCTGAGCGTGTCAGAAGGCTGAGCGTGTCACAAGGCTGAGCGCGCCACAAGGCTGAGCGTGTCACAAGGCTGAGCGTCTTTAATACAGTAATGGGGAAAAGAGGCTGTCGGAACAAAAGCGAAGAACTTATATTCCAAAAGACCCCTAACCTATCTAGACTCCCTATGAACCACCCAGGTCCTACCTAGGGTATATAGACAGAGGTTATCTACGGCCATGTGTCTGGCAAAATGTGTCTAATCAATGTGTCAAAGTGTGTTTCAATCAATGTGTGTCAAAGCAGATGCTTTTAATAAATGTGTGTCAAAGTGTAAGCTTCAATAAATGGGTGTGGAAGTGTATACTTCAAAGCGTTAACTGCAGTCTCTCAAGATCAAAAATCTGAACAAAACATCCTCTCATCATTACAGCTCTAATCTCTTTTCGCTCTTTCAAAGCAAACTGTTTGAAACAGAGGAATACTGAACCTGATTGGCCGATTGGTGAAGGTTGATTAGTGGATGCAGGTGGGAGCTGGTGCTGGAGATTATTCCACTGTGGCCTGATCAGAACACCACCTGTGGGAACACATATTAACACACACACACACACACACACACAACAAATACAAGGAGTCTGGGACACGTAACATAATTACATTGGAGCCAGTTCGATATGGCACAGTAATGGGGTGTAACAGTGGGTTCATCATCGAACGTGGATGGCCAGAAGATCTGGATTAAAATGCAATTTTAGAATAACTGCAATATATAGTTAACCCAGTTCCTCTATTCACAAGATAATTCGTTAAATTTTATTCAGCGGTTACATTATCAGACTTGTAACCAAACAGTTACAGCTCGTTTGAATGACTGAACCGACATAGTGAAATACATATGTTAATACAGTCTGTACTTCACAATGGAGATGGAAAATGAGTGTGTCCAGCAAAAACACATATATCTCAAAAGCTTGGCCTTGATGTGCTGAGTATGTGCAGACACACATTTGGCTGACAGGACACACTGTCCTGCCTTGACTTAGTGGCTCAGGGGACCTACATACACACTGTCATTTACAGAGGTTCAGAACTGTAGGAAACAGCACTGGGTTATGCTAGAAAGTCATGAAATACAAAGACATGAGGCAGAAGACCAAGGAAACAAAAACTGTTTGGACTGGGTGGTGCGCTGCCAGCACTTTGTTGAAAGTGTCAGAGACATGCACACAGAAGATAAAGTGCAACATCAGGTGATTAAATATATATTGCTTTTTATAATGGGAGTCTGTGGGAGTGGAACCCCGTGACATGAATGCTGTGAATTCTTTTGTTTTTAATAATGTTAGTGTATATTTTAACAAAAATCATTAGCAATTGTTACATAAATGTAGTCAGGAATACTATTGTTTGTTTCAAATTGATCCGAGCTCAATGTTTGACGAATGAGGCTCATTTAAGCCGGGTCGATTACTGCCTTGGCAAGCTAAATTGTTTATGTGTAGTCAAGCAGGCCCTTTTATATAGCCTTTTTTTTGTGTATTTTCCCCCCCGCAATGTACACCGATGAGCCAAAACATTATGACCACATACAGGTGAAGCCTATCATGGGCACATAAAACGACAAAGCTTGTGTTCCAGCTCTGATCTAAGCCTTCTGATTGGGCAACACACAATTCACACCTACTTTATTTTATATATTTTAGTAGACGTAGTTGACCTTCTGTGGCAAAACTATAGAGTAGCCGACTGGTTACATATTCTGAAGTATCAAATGTATTATCGAAGAAACAAAAGTAGTCTTGAGACATTATTATAAACCTGGAGACATTATTATCATTATTCAGGAGCTCTGTTCCTGCAGCTATGATTTTATGGACAAATTAATTATGAAGTGCTATTTTGAAGAGATGATACTTGGGAGCTTGTGGCTATGGTGTCAGAAAGTGAGAGCGAGCTGAATCTAATTTGAATGATAACGGAGGGTCTCTCTCCCACCACACATACGGGCATGGGTTGGTCTCAAGGCTAATGTCAGACAAAACATAAGGCTGGGCGCACAATGAAACAGCAGCAGGTTCATGTTGAAGTGTTTACATTACTGTTCTTCGGGGTGTAAGAGAATTGTTGAGAAGCAAATCAATAGCACTGCGTGTTTTTTTATTGGATTTGTTGATGCAAAAAGCTATTGTTTTGCATACACTCGAGAGGTACCATGTATTGTATCATTACAGAAAAAAGCCTTAAAGGTTAACAATCTTTATCATTATATAACCTTTAAATAGATTTGTACACGTATGTGCATCTTACAGCAACACATTTGCTGTAACACTCAATTGGTCCCCAAGTTAGTTTTCATTACATGACAAGTACTGATAATGTGAATAGCAGTCCTAAGATCAAGACTTTCAGTATACAGTATGTAGCTTACAGATGTTTTGGAGTGACCTATACATATTCCATCCTCTATAAGCTGTTATTCATTACCTATATATCTGCTGTACATTTTGACAGTGCAATGTTATGCATCTGTCTGTAGTAACAAGAAACCGTAGATGTACCGTAGATCTGCTACATTTTTTATTTTTTTATATATGTCTTAGACCTTTTACATGTGTACGGAGAGCACAATGAGGTCATTCGCTAAATGTATACCACAATAGGCTGGTTGTTTGTTTTTTAAGTTAAAAAGTGAAATAATGCTGCTGATATTCACAAGGCCACCACAAACATTTCCTTTCATGGGTTACCCAAGAGACTAATAAAACTAATAAATAATACAGTATTGTAGACATTTGCAGGCTTTGCCGCAGCCCTGTGTCCCATGTGATTTGGACAAGGCCTCCAGAACTACTTTATCATACATTGATTTCAGCCCAAATCAAACTATTTGCAGTAAATTACTGTAACATGAAACACTAGCCGCAGCCTCCCTCTAGCTGAGATGCGTTGTCCTCCTTTTCGCCAAATAGAGCTATTTGGATTCAGCAGCGAAAAACACAGCAGTGGAATTTTAAATGGACCTTCTCCCTACTGGTCTTCATCACACATTGTATGGCAGAGTTCGTACATGTTCCATCTAACCTGCCCCACATATGCTGGAGCTTGCCATATTGAGTATGTACTGTGTATGTATATAGCGTATGTGTAGTATTGCCCTGGAATGACGCTGCTCTCGTGTGATTTGTTGTGCTGTACAATAAATCAGACAGTGTGATGAAACACAAATAAAATAACCAGAAATCGATGTGTTATTCATTTTTTTTGCAGTCTCAGCAGAAATGCATTGTGATCTTTGCATTGCTGTGCTGTTTTGCCGTGCTAGTGGCCTTGATCTTCTCAGCGGTGGATGTCTGGGGAGAGGATGAAGACGGTATAACAGAGGAGAACTGTAACAAGAACTGCAGGTGAGAGATCCATCTCAATTCCCAGCTGTTAATACATCTTCTGTGATACACTCAAACACAGGGGCCTCAAATATTTTCTAGCGCAACCGCAACCTTGTAAGAAATAGTCAAATCGTTGTACTCTTTCCGGTTTTCCTAGATCCGTGGAGTACAAAGTAACCTATTGCCAATGTTTCATCACATTATACTAGGTAACATGGGTTATGACGAAGGTTAATATAGATACTGTAAATCGAGCGATTGTAAGATCATCTGACCAAATCAAAAACGAATCTTCACCAAAATATATATTTGATATTGGTATCCCACTTTAAAGGTGTATTTTTACATTCAATAATGCATCTGGCCAGACAGGACTTTGCAGGTCTAGTGACAGTTGATTGTTTTGCTTTGCAGACCTATAGGGGCCATCTTTATCTGGACATCTTTATTCATTGAACACTGTGGAATCTTTTATTATCTCAAATATTCTGGTGGACATCTGAACTCCTAGACCCCAATTCTAAAGATTGTCCTTTGATCCATTTGCTCCAAAGGTTATTATTAATGAAGAGGCTCTGCCTTTAGAGTCCAAAAGCCCTGTGCTGTTTGGATAGACCTGTTTGAAATGTTACAAATAATGATCCATTGTGTCACATATTTCCACCCCTTCTTTGTGACTTATTACATCCTTTATGGGTATGAAACACAGTTGCTAGGTATCTTGCAAAATACTAACAAAGCTGACACCAACACAATCCCCAAACCTTAGTCTCTATGAGCTCTGTGGCCCAGTGCAACCACATTATGTCATCATGTATGATATTAATTATTCTTCCTGTAAAGTATTTATGTTTATATTTATACCATACCGCTGAATTGTATCATTAAAGTCAATGTCAAAAAGGTAATTTCGTAAAAAATAAACACAAA